>JABMBR010005363.1:0-16180 GCA_018881525.1 Meteorus sp. PSUC_FEM 10030008
CCCATTCATATATATATTGTTTTTAATTTTTCCTTTTTCAATTATTATTATTCAACACATTCTCTTGTCCATTGACCGTGTCCCTCACTCCGCTGTCTTTGTGTTCGTCTTTTTCTGATGCTGCGTCCACGCCCAATAATATATCGAGACTCTCTAATTTTAATATCACTTCACTTTCTCTTTGAAGTGGCCGAACGCTCTCGTTAGCGCGTATGAACGTGAACTCACGCATATACACACTCACACAACCCTTTCTTTTGCACCCACCCATTCTCTTATACAGTAATAAATACACATAGCACGTCGTTGATGAATATACCATGTGGTTTACATACCTAACTATACATCATATGCATGTTTGTCAATTTTTCCCTCGTGACAATATTCTCATTCGCAATACGAACCCATACAAATACGTGTACAGTGTAATATCAATACAAAATCACCCACCAGGAAATCTCGAATTGAAATATTATTAAACCATTTTCGTTCTCAAATAAATTTCATCCCCTATCAAAAAATTCTTTCATTAATTTTTCAATAAGAAATTGTTCCAATTTGCCATCTCCATCGAGACTTTGTTCAATTGATGAAATTTTCGAATTTTCACATCGAAATAATTTCAGAGGGATGAAAAAGTATTAAAAAAAAAATTACATGAGGAGTTACCCTGAGTAATGTAAGGTAACAACAAAATACAAAATACAATAGCGACTATGTAAATTGAAGGAGAAAGCGAATGAGGATGCGAACGAGGGTGAAAATACTGAAGGATATCATTTGTACAGTAGCAGACACGTGCGGTAGTGCGAATAGAGCACTTCCTTTTAGAAGCAAAGAGGGCTTGCGAATGTTGGATGTGAAGGTTTTAATGTAAGAGCAAGAGAGTGGTATTATCTCGTCAATAGCAAGCAATCGGGATAGCATCGATAATCGCTAAATTGCCTCTGAATGCTGGCGCCGTGTACCTTTCACTCCCTTATACTCTCTATCCATCTATCGCGTACACCGTGCGCCCTTCATTCCCCGATTTGCTTTCTACGTGCTCTCTCCCGTCCACAAGAGCACCATACACTTCGTGGGAGGTATAAGGTATAGATGAATACAGATATATACAAATATAACTGGTATGGAGATAGGGGAAAAGGTATATATGGGGTAGCTTCCATTTTAACAACAAATTGATCCTGCAACCGCACGTTCCATCTCCACTTTCTCCTTTCGATATGGTTTCTCTATATATTCTATACGTCGTCGTCTCTATACAACCCGACCAGTTCAGCTTTGCGATGCTCTCTATGTCTGTATTTTCAACTGGTGCTACTTCACCTTCTCTCTTTCCATTCGCCTTTGGTATATACGCGCAATTCAAACCTCGTTCATTGGCGATGTCTCGAGCTCGTTTCGATCTATATAATTCTCTCGCACTCCCTCACACACTATCTTTTGCATTTCGTATGTTGTATGTGTCTGCTATTGCGTGTGTATTCGCAGAGAATTTGCAAAAGGGGTTAATACATATGCAATATATATTGGAAAGTGTATTAAGTCGTGGCATAGAGATTTGGTGGAGTAAGAGAGACATTATGTGAATTTAAAGCTCATTCTGCCTCGATGAATTTCACATTTGTCGACATTATGTACAAAATTTCATTCTCAATACAATGAGAAGATTATTTAACTGCGCGCGGTTTTTATTATTATTTTTTTCTCTTACTCATTTGTGAATTATTATGCGCTTGAGGGTGTGGAAAATTGGCCTGAAGTTCCGTCAAACCACCATCAGATTTAGTTATATACACAAGTTGAAATTCAAGAAGTATAACCGTGAAGAAAATAAATATAGGGTGGAAAAATAAAGATGAAGGAAGTGATTCAAAGAATTTAGGGACGCGGTCGAGCATCAGGGGCGAATCGTTGATGCTAAAATGGGTCTTCAATCGCGTCTTTCACCCTAACCTAAGGCAACCGCCAGCCAACACCACTACCAATACCACCAACACCACCATCACCACCGTCTACACCCAAAGAGAAGTGAGAGGGTGAGTGCAAAGAAGTTTCTGACCCGCTTATGCCGCGTCTACGTCTCGTTCTTCATGCTCTTCCTCTCATACAGTTTCCGCCACTCTTCCAACAAGAGTTTCACCAAAGTTATGCGCCACACGATGTAGGGACATCTCACGTACTGTTTACACTGCGAAAACCCTGTGTTAACATAATTTTTTTCCCCTCCATATTCATTAGTAGCATTCAACTAATTCATTTGACAAAATTTCAAATAATCCAACGCATTTAAAAATTTATGCAGAATCGGGTCATTTTTATTGATATCTAATTTCGATTATGAATAGTTAACAAACTTAATTACGCATATATATAATATATACACACATATACATAACATTGAACATCAATATGAATGACATATATGGCAACTCGTCGATCACTGTCGTCTGATTTAGATATCGCGATTAATTTTCGCACGAAGTCTATATACATATCTGTGTGTATACATTCACATATAATGGAAGCGCGCGTGCCGGGGGTGCCGAGCGTGCTTCTTGGACTCAGGGACATTATATTGAGTATATTCTGTTCAGCTACTGATTAATTGCACTGTTAGACAGAGACACGCGACTTTCGTCCGTGTCTTGCATCGATCACCCGCACTGGCAATGATGTTTTGCATTGTCGCACACGAATAAATGTATATACATGCAAACCATGTATAAATTCTCTTTTAAAACTCAACCAGCCAACCAACAAACCAACCCCCCTGCTGGTTGATTCTTTTGTTTCGATGGAGAGAAAGTCTGGTATGTCCTCAACAGAGAAGTACGAAGGTCGAAAACAAATGAGTCCGATTGGCATCAACCTTTGAATAAAAAAAAAACCTTCACTTCTTCATTTTATTCATTTTTTTATCCACCTCTCCACCCCCGCAGTATTTTTTTCTTCCATTTCATTATTATTTTTCTTCTTTATTGTTTTTCTTCATCTGTCAATTTTTTTATTCTTCCCTTTATTGTCCCCACATCCTTTCGTGTTTGAATGACGATCTTGTGTCATGGTGGTTGTTGGAAGCGCCCACACTGAAATCGTGAGGACATTCGAGTCGAATTATTTCTGCCTGATAGAACGTGTCGTAGGCAGAAGTAAGGGGGGGGGGGGTGGAAGTAAGTGGGCGAGCCAAAGACAGAGAAATATGGAAAGGGGTTGGAGGATTCGATGGCGTCGCTGGTTGATCACTCGGTGAATGAGCGCCCAAAGCAAGTTGGATCCCGCATCGAGTGCGAATAGAGTGAGATGACAAGATATGGTTTTGGACGATAGGGTATGAGTATGAGGGTTATATTAGAGAACGGTTGAGGAGTTGGTGGTGGATGTGTAGTAGGGGTGCTCGAAGGTGGCAATAGGAATGGGAGAGGGTTGAAATGAGATATATATATAAAGAGGAAAGCGAAGTAGCCTCTGCTATTCTATGCATAAGACATAGATATAGACGAGGGTGACAGTTGGCGTCATCTCCCTCAGTATCTCTCTATGGGACAACGTCACCCTCTCTTTTTCTCTTTGCCATCCTCTCGCACCATATTCGCATCAACAGAGCTTTATACACATAGACATATACAGACATGAACGAAAATCAACCCTCTTGGTACGTTGGAGATTCATCGTACATATCCCACCCGGTATCCGCACTTTATTTGAGTATAATTATTGATTATTGGACACACCGGAAGGCCGGCTACTCTGCTAGTCAGGAGCCAACGCGGGAGAGCTTCGACTGGAGGAGAAAGGCAATGAGAAGCGCAAAATGGGGGTGGGTGGTGTGGCGGCAATGTCAGGGGGTTTGCGCGCGAGCTTGAAGAACGAGAGATGGGTGATGGTGTTAGCTAGTGAGCATTGATAGTGGTGGTGGTGGTGTTGGTGGTGGAGGTGGCACAGTTCAACTCAATATCTATACATTTTATATGTATGTATGAATGTATATATGCAGGGTGGGTGGACGTAGGGGGTGGAGAGGGTGATTAAGCTGTACGCCACGGAATATCCCACCTCTTACTCTCAGGGGTGTCCGCGCACCCTTGTGCCAATACATAAGAGAGAGAGAGGCGTCCTCTCAGTCGTTCTCTCACTTTCTCCAGCTCTCTGGTCTTTCTGTACTGACAATTAGACTGATAGGTATATCTTAGTCTGCTATCGATTTGATTCCACCCTATCGTGTGGGTACACCCCAAGCACAGAGAGAAATGTATATAAGAGGGAGAACGGGTAAAGGGTGATTGTGGAGAAAGTGGGAGGTGGCGGCGAAATTTACATCGGCCGCTACAACACGAATGTCGATGTACACAGATGCATTGCTTATATTTATGTCTGTATATGTTTTCGTCGTGCCCCTACTTTACGTATACCATTTCCTTTCTCTATCCCTACTTCATCAGATTTCTCCGTGGCTGCTGCTACTCATTCTCAACAGCAACCACACGCGTGATTGTAAACCACAGATATACAGAAATTCATCTCACAATGTTGATTGTGGAGACGTACGCGATTTTGTATTAATAAGTTGGAAAAATACTTTGTGGAATTTTTTTCATAAATTATAAATTATAATTGTTTTATCTAATTATTAATTCAGAAAATTTGCAAATGCTTTTGCTGTCGGTTTTTTTTTCTCTTTTTTTTTTTTTAATATGAAAGAAAAATGGCCACATTGAGATCCCTCACGTAAAATAAACTTATGTGTGTATAATATCCTTCTATAATTCCGAACCGGTAATCCACCAGGCCGGATTTCCTCAGCGAGTTGGTTACCCGCGCGGCCGATCGGTAATTGTGGGATTAATTATGGAGACCCTTTCCTTCTATATTACACAATACATATATGTATATATATATATCTGTGTGTATTTAGATACAGAGGCACATTGGCCCACCCTGGTTAATTCGTAATTTTGGACGCACCTGCGGCGATGAGAATCGTTTTAACTTGGAACAAATCTCAATAGATTTTACCACCGCATTCATGATTAGATGATTACTAACCTGCAACAAACCAAAAAAGAGATTACATTAGATTATTATTTATTTTCAACACAATTTGTACAATTTAATGTGAGTTTGGACTATTTTCAATTTTATCTTTGAATAATAAAAATTCGTGAAACAGTTACGAGTTATCGTGTTGATGAAAAATTATCGCAATTATTTGGTGGTGTGGGGTAACTGAATGTGTTTAAATCTTTGAAATGTTGAAGAGTGTAATAAAGAGCGCATTTAAAGCGCTGCATTATACCATGAAAATTTAATACAATCGATTATTGATGTCTATGAATCAATCTATCAGCGACCCAGATCTTTCGTTCTCTCACTATATATTACGTTCGCGTGCACACTAACATACACACAAACACATAATTGGTAGAAGTTGGAAAAAAAAAACGGCTGATTTACTGTCCGATTATCGCGTACTCGTCATCACCGATCAAGAAACTAAACCGGCTGTATCTCGATTATATGAATCGATTGATATTGATTGTTCATTCAATGATGACTACAAGCGATGCTACTGACATATAACACAACGCGTCTGTGCCCATAAATTAATTCAATGAAACTGGAACATTTTGTATCGTTTACACTTTATCGACACGAAAACAACACTCATCCACTCTTGAACATTATAAAAATATGATGAACGAATATACAATAATAATACACAACACAAAATAGTTTTTCCCGCGACGTCATGGCGCCATTGGCAAACTCCACATTCAACGCACATTTTTTATATATAAATTTTTTTTTTTTCCACTGGTACTTTGTATCAAAGTCATATACACCGGATAATCTCCACAAAAGAAAAGTCAAAAGCACGTTGAATAGCTGACAGTTGCGCTTGTAAACCCATAAAGAAATTTGATAATAAATAGAAGAGGAAGAAGAAGAAGAAGTAGCAGCAGCAGCAGCACAAGAAGAGATTTTTTTTTATCAGCTACTGCGCGCGTTGGGAGAGCATCGTCCCGGGGGGTCCACGAGTGTATTGCCTTGGATTTATAATACTACGGGTCATAAAAGACTGGTATAGAATAAAAAAAAAATCCCCCCCACACACACACAACACGAACATCAATATACACAAATAAATAGAATGGAAGAAGCATTGAAGAAATAAAAAAATTCTAATAATAAGTAATAAATGCTTGATCATTATTAGTTACTGAATACGTACAATTACATTACAGCAAAAAAAAAACCAACTCACACATTTACACATGAATAAATAAATATATATGAATATGTGTAATTGAAGTGGGTTCGAGTGTGTTAACGCAGATAGACAACGCATGAGTGATTGATCGAGCCGCTTCTGTACAGTACCACGTGTTTTATACTTCGATATAGTTGGATAAGAGTAAGACAGAGATAGAGTGAGTGTAGGCAGAGACTTTCTGACATAATGCTCTCATTTATGGTTAACACATACGAATATAACTATAGTTGCGTGTATATAAATTTTCTCTCGTTCGTCTTTGGTCGTATCTGGCAGCCGTCACTCGACACTGTTAGTTGCCTATATGGATTGATAAATTCCCGGATTTCTACATATAACGAATTGTTCAATAACACGTGTCCAATCCCGCACATTATATTTATTATATATTAATATATAGATGTGTGCATGGGTTTAATAACTATTAATGAGTGCCGAGAGTCTTTTGTTGGTTATGCGGGTGGAATATATGGAATATGTTATGTATGTAATGGATCAGTTACAATGACCCCGCATGTAGTCAATCTGAAATGAAATTTGCTTACGTGTAAGTGTGGATGTACTCATGAATGTACTACGTAGATAGATAATTGACTATTATGTTAATCAATAAATTGAGTCTATTATGGTTGTGGTTGGTTGATGGTTTTTTGTTTTATTCTTTAGAATGATGGGGAAGAAAGTTTTTTTTCTTCATAACTGGCATTACAATTGTTTTATTTTATTATATTAATAAATCATAAAAGTCTTCTTGAGTTTGGTTTGTTGCATTCGTGTAATATTTATCGATGAAACAAATGAGAAAACTTTGTCAAAAAAGTGTTGTAACGTGTGTTATTATAATCCAATTTTCGTTCAATCCTTTTTTTTTTGTTTTTAACAAGTTGAAAAAAAAAAAAAACTGGATGAATTGATAAAAGCGAATGACAAAGGGATTGTGTGAGAGAATAAAAAAAAAAGGAGAAATATAGTTGTCGGCTTATTTATAATTTCTTGATGGATTTGTACCTCTTTTTCTCTTCTTTTTTTTTTGTCCATGCCCATTTATTATCGTCACATCGATTCGACGAATAATAAATAACGAACGGTAAAAAATGTTTGTGGCGAGTAGTTGTGTAGCTGAAAAGAGAGTATGTGTGTATATAAATACTCGATGTGGTGTCAAAAGTTCGATTGCGTGCACGGACTTGAAATTATCGAAGGGAAGGGGCAAACGCGATATGTAGATGTGTATACACATAAAAAGGGGAAATACGATATATAACGAACTTTTGTGGTTAAAGTTCGTTGGCTCCCACGTGGACTATTTTTTTTAATTCCCCGCATTAATCAATTCATCGATTATTATTCGTTGATTAATTCTCTCAATGGGAATGAACATGGAAAACTGATTGAAACAGATGCGTTACAGTTATACATTTAATTATGTGTAATTATGTGGCAACAATGGCATTGTATAACCTCAAAATTTATTTGTTGGTGTATTATATGCTCACGTATACAAGTTTGGAAAGTTTTTCTTCACTGATGACGGTGCGGGCATACCCGAAACCGTGGGAAGATAAAGGAAGACGATTAGTGTCATTTGTAGAATGTTTCACCGACAATATTTTTTGTCATGTTGGAACGTGCATTTACAGGCTGAGACGCGCGTGTTTTCGATCGTTATTTGCAATACAAATAAAACACATCAAGTTCACCAACATATAAAGTCACTTTTAAATTGTCCTCTATTTATTTTTATCACTATGAAATTTCACAATTAAATAATCAGCGAAATTGGTAGTTAAGAAAAAAAAAGGAAGAAGAATTGGACAATTAAATATTGTGATGTAATGAATTCGGTTTAATGTACATCATTTTATTAGATACTTTTGCAACTATAAAGAACCATAAGGTGTATTGGCCAATGGGGAATTTTCTTATTTTTTTTTTGTATGTCTGCAGTTTCACCTGGAGGGTAAAGAAAAATTAAGAGAGGGGAGGTGATGGCCGTGGTGGCATTAGTTTCTGTTAAGATATGGTGCTGATAAAGGCACTGAGAGTTCCCCAGAGGCTATTGCCCCTTTTTATTTCACCCTGTGCCTTGGTCCATTAGAATATCTCAACTGAATCTCAAATAAAACCTTCACCCTCAAAAATAAAAAAAAGACGCCAAATATACATAAATGTATATCTATATAAACATGGAAATTTATATTAATTTTTTTTATTTCATCACGTAAAATAATTTTATTAAATCGTACAATTTCTGCACTGATCTGTAACGGGGTTGGGGAATAGGAGAGGGAGGAAAACCCAATGATTTGTCCAAGATGGAAGAAAATGAGGTGGAAAAAAAAATCACTCGCCTCACTGATATTGATATCCATCCTCTATTAAACTAATGAATTTAATCAGACCGAATGAAAATGAGGTAAACGGAAGAGAGGAAACGGTACCTCCCTCCACGACGTTGGCATTTTACAGGGCTAAGTAAACCGTATTTATACGCTCAGAAGACGTTGTCGTCGTCGTCTCGTTTGCGCTCGGTCGACGAGCAGAGACCTGTTCACTTTCATACACCCCACGGACACTGCCAAACGATTATTGGAGATTAGATTTTTAAATTGAAGGTGGTATAGACTACTACGACGATTTTCATTTCTGTCTTTTTTTTTCCTCCACCACCACCACCCTCTTCGACGTAGTTAATAGTGACGGTCTGTCTTTCTCTCGAACGGGTATTTTTCAAGCTACACTTCCTTCTCCACTTTTTTTTCTTCTCTTACCCGCCCGTTCTCAGGGGTAAAAAAGAAAATTAGCATATCTCAGAAAGTGATCCCCGGTAACCTAATTGAATTATTCTTAAATTCCCATAAAATCGCTATATGAAAATGAATGAATACGAATAACCAAACTGCTATCATAATAGTTTAATGATAATGAAGTGAAATTCATATTTAAATATAAATTTATCCAATGTATATCAATTTTCAAAACAAAATCGAAAGAATAACGACAAAAAATTACACTAAAAAAATAATTGAAATTGAAAATAAAAAATAAATTTTTATATATTTACATTCAATTTTTTTTCATCTTGTCCAAGCAACATCATCAGAGCGTACCGAGAATGAGAGAAGTCACTTTGAGATAACGACACACGCGGGACAAATGGTGAATCGCGATTAAAAGAAGTCGAGTTTGAGAGGAGGGTGGGAGATGAAGAAGCTGCGCGAAATGAAACCAAAACAACTAGACGACATTGTGTGTGTGTGTGTGTGTTGTATTTGTGCAAAATTTACTGAACGTATAATTCTAATTTCGATCAAAATCCCCAGACACGCAGCAATCTTGTCGTAACGATGCAACCAAGAAATTACCGGTTTGGCCATTAAAAAAAAACGTAATTTTGTGTATAGCCCTCTTTCGAAGATACTGCCAGCACCCTTATTCTCCAAGTGACACGGGGGTGGATATATATGAATATATAGATATATAAAATAAGAATGAGATCTTACGCCCTGCTTAACTAGTTTTTTTTTTCTGCTGCGGGCGTCTGTTATACATTGTGGGTCGCGCTTTCCCTTGTCCCAATCGGTCTCAGAATCACTCGGTCCGATGGTCGTCGCCCTGTTTCGCCCCCTTCTTATTTAGAAAATCAACCCTGCGGATACATTAATTCAAGGACGAATTAGTTTGACGTCCTCGATTGGACGCGTTCGAAATAACAATTATTCTCCTTAGACATTGTCACAATATTTTTCGTTTTAATATTCGAATGGCGCATTGCTCTGACTTTTGTTCTATCTCCGGAAACGAAAAAAAAAGAATTAATTTACCAAGGGTGAGACAATTTTTTATCATGAAAAATCTACAGGAGGGTAAAAAAGAAAATTGTGATGGTTCACATATCTTCATGGGGTATTGAATATCCGTATGAAAAAAAAAAAAAAAAAAAATTATCCAACATTTTTTCTGATGTGATATCAGATTAAAAATTACTCTTTCACAGCCCACCACACAATCTTTTATGTATATTTATCAGCACAATGTGTATCTATGTATATTGTACTATCGATTATCGATAAGCTATAATATATAGGGATGTAGGGAGCAAAAATCCGTGTTCTGTAGCACCTACTCATCGTTGTCGAGTGGCAAAGTCGAACGAAGAGAGAAAAGCAGAGAGTGTGAGGGCGCGCGATTGAGCAGCATCGAAAAAAAAACGTTATAGGAAAGAGGAATAATAATAGTGGTTCCGAGCTAACAGCCGAGGGTGAATATCGATGGTAAGAGAATGTGAAATAAAAAAAAAAAGTGGAAAAGTAGGTTTCCAACAGTAATATCTGTATATCTGTATGTATATATATTTGTGTGCGTGTGTGTCTGTGTTATCGTCAGATTTTTATTCTATTAAAGAAACTGGTGCGGTGAATTTTTCTGGCACGATAAAAAATCATCTGAATATGTCGATAACGAGATTGAGATTCCTTGTTTTTTCATTATTCCGATGGTGATTTCATTAATTTTTGAATAATAGAGGGAGGAAAAAAATTATTAAGTATTGCATATCTATTTTTTATTTTTACGAATTGCGTGAAATTCAGTTCATTCAATCTCTTAAAATATTGAATTTCCCTCCGATGAATAATTAAATAAAATCGTGAATTCGAATACGAATAATCTTCAATTCATGCGACTAAATATTTTATCGAAATTGACGAATAATCCAATAACACGAGGAATAAAAAATTCGTAACATTATAAAAAAATAAAACAAATTAATAAACAAACTAAGAGAAAAAGAAAAGAAAAAGTTGTAACGATAACAATTGAAAATATAAATCAAGTTGGCTATTCGTCGCGTGACGAGTTGCCACGCGCTCTCTCTCTCTCTCTCTATTCTTCTACACACACACACACGCTAATAAATGCATATACATATAAATATATATACAAATACTCTGTGACAGAGAGAGAAATGACCGGACGATTATTTACATAGTCAAACGCAATCGACGGTCGGTTGGTCGCTCACGACCTATAAATGTCGAGTTGGCCGTGAGCCGAAGTGTATTGCTCGTCGTTTCATCAAATGGCCTCGGAAATAAAAGCGAGAAACATACAAATATAAAAAAACAACTAACAACAAATATCGCGATGCAGACATTAGTTGTTAAATCGTATTAAAAAATATTCAATACGTCCATAAACTAATTTACATAAAATTACAGATTTGATATTAAATTCAAATGTTTTTTCTTTCTTTCTCCTTCGATTTACCATGACGTGGCCCAATCACGTTGACCTATATATATATATATCTGCACACACACATACACCATGTACATTTATGTGAATGCAGTGACTCCATGCTGTATGTCATGCAGTAAAGGCCACGGTGGTTCTTACACGTCTGAACGTGTTCGATCAATTGAACTGTTCACCCCACCATTCACCTGCCCCTTTAATAATGTCTATATACTTGAATATTAGTATCATGTACACGTGTTCCAACGAGAAGACGACGATGTGGTGTATATATTAAATCGAGGCCGGTGCGGTTGTCGCGTTATAGTGACGGAGCAAGTTGGTGCAGGCTCGTTATGTACACCCCCTTCGTGTGTGTTCAAATGCTTCGAGGTTTTACGTTTGTGGGGTGGCTCACAACTCAGGTGGAAGCCACATATAGATATATTGATTTTTCAATATGTTAATTTTACAGTTGATATATTGAAATAAAATGTTTGTATTATTTCTATTTCGTTGGCAACTGTGAATATTTTTACAATTTAACAAACTCACCCAATTCCTTGATGTATTTTAAATTTATATTTAAATTGTCGTTAGATGAGATGAAAATATTTTATATAAATAAATTATTCGAAATAATATATTTAATGACATTTTCATTTGATATTTAAAACTGTCACACACAAAATTTTCATTTGCACTTGGTTGGTTGAATGAAATTTTACCGGTAGGAAATGAAAAGTTTTAATCATGACAACTCGAACGCAGACAAATTACAAATGAATAAAAATCAAAACTCTTACGATTTTATATATTCACATATTCTAAAATAAGTTATCTATTTTTTTTTGTGACGGCATAGACCCCTATGTCCTTTAACATATGTACATAAACTGATCGAATTTCATCGTCTAAATGATAAATACACTTGACAAACAGCTGCCTATAGTCGTTATGGATCATCATCGGTCATTGACGTCTTTTTTATTATCAAATTGACGTGTAGACGTATTTATATATGAATACATATGTACATATGTACCTATCGATTACATTGCGAAATCATTGAATTACAGACACGAAGATTACGAAGAAATATTCATAATATATGAATATATGTTGGTATGTATCGACAATAATGAAAGTTTGTGGAGTATATAGATTTGATTATGTGAGTTTCTTCGTCGATCGGTGATAACGAGTTTGGCCCGATTGTGTTTGACCGTTGCGGACAAAGGGTCGTGGGTCATTGGTCGTTATTGGCCCCATTTAAATATTCTACAAATAAATCATCAATAATGATGTCGATAAAATTCCCGGAAATTCTTATTTAAGAGGTAGAAAAATCTCAACGAACAATCAACGTCAACATTGTCAATTAATTCATCATGATTGTGACTTTGCGCAGGTTTAAATTGCAACAAAATTACTAATTAAATAAAATGAAATTTGTATATCTGCGTGTTTGTACATGAGGGATATTATTCACATCTGATGTCTTTGGTTAGGAATGTTTGCTAAGCAAATGAGGAAGGATTTGTGGTGAGGAATGTCCAGGCAAATGGTAAATCGTTTGGAGCGATGGGTATAAACGTAGAGAAAGAGCAAGAGAGAAGAGAGGGTTAAAACGTCGTGAAACCAAAAGGCAAGAGGGTGTGTATAAGGCGCGCGTCCAAAGAGGCTTCCGGAGGCAAGCCACAATCTGTCCGCTGGTTGGTCCATATCACCAACGCGCATCCGTGAGGGCCAAGAATCCTGGCAGATATCCTTTAGAGTTTAGTCGAGCCCACGATATACAACAAGATTTCCCTCATTCTCATTCTCTTGCTTTGCCCGTCCCTATGTTATCGGTTGGAGCGGTCGAGCGTACCGGAAATCAAGCCCAATCCTATGTAAAGCTGACCGACAGTGATGCTCAATCGCCTTGAAGGGATCACTTTATAATTTACCCGTTCCAAGTACATTCAAAGTTTTTTCACTTGACAAAATGTTGAGTTTTCATCTCAACTATTTCAACTACAAAAAACTGGTGAATTCTTCACCTGTTTGAAATAAAATTTTATCAATTTCTCTTCTAATTCCTTAATAAATAATTTTTTTCAACACTTTCTCGGTTAAACAATCGATCAATGACATCATCAGAATTTTTCCCGTCTTACAAACCCTCAAATTATGATGAAAAAAAAATAAATTAGTGAGAATCACTGTTGTTCAATGTGATTTCCCCATCCATTCGCTTGTCCCACAAGACAGACGTGTTTCCTAGACAAGGCTCAGACCATCTCACTAACCAGCCAACCCAACACTGTTCATTCTATACCCAAAGTTCGAAACGGGCGCGAGTCGCGTAAGTAAACGTCCAAAGGGATCGTCGCCCCTTGTAGGACATCGTGGCACGCGACGCCGGTCACTTGAATCTCGTCATCCCTAAATCAAACCTCACATCACTCTCTCCCCTTCTATTTCCCTCACTAACCAACTCTCACCCCCATCTTTTTCCACAGCAATACACCACACTCATCTCCAAAAAGTTTCCCAATTCCAGACCCCAAACTCCCATCAACTTTTTAACTCGAATTTTTTTTTTCTAGTTTTATTATTTTCTACCAAATTTCGAAACGATGGAAATTAGGACGGGGTGGTTGGGATGCGACAATTGAGGAGTGGTGAGAGGTAAATATATAGAAGCGAAGCGTAGAAAGTTGCCGAACTAATAGGACGATTTTCAACGTTGAGCGTTTAATTAAATTAATTATATGCGCACCTCGGCCGTAATATAAATTGTGAGAGAACGCGCGGTGTGAGGACGAATCGGCGACGATGAAAGCAAGAGAGACAAGCGTCACAAGGTGGTTTTCGGGGGGGTGGCGATGGTAGCGATGGAGATAGTGGCGATGGTGAAAGGAAAGGCACCAACAGAAACGAACAGATATAGAGAGAGGATGGTTGGGCAAATGCCATCACGAGGTATACTCGTCTGCGATCGCCAACTTTGATAGTTACAATTCCATCCATCCATTTCTATTCAAGTTATATATTTCGCTTGGCTTCGTTCATCCACCATGGTGGTAGAAACGCTTAACGACGCGCCCCTGTTCAACATATATAAATTTCTCCACTTGCACAGATTGAAAAGAGATGAGAAGTGTATTTATGAACGGTCAGAAGAAAACTCTATCGCTGCATTTTTATTATCAAAATTCAACACATTTGTCAAATAAATTTCTCATACCAAAAATATCACGAGTAAAGACTTGTCATTTACAATTAGATATTTTTGTAAAACGTTTCAGAGTTTGTTTGATTTGATGAAGAGTGAAGAATAAAAAATAAAATAGCGGTCACAAAATATTTTTCTTCTATTCTTTTAATTCTGTCCAACTGTTCCATCACTAAAACAACAGAGCATGCTTTACTACAGATTTATCCATCAGCAACCACATACCCACCCTATGTCAATTCTATTCACATTTATATCCCCCAATATAAATATAAAAGGCGGTATTTTAGTGTAAAAAGCAGAAGTTTAAACCATCCATACATCTAACCGTAAATGTGTATGTTTATAGATAAAATGGAATGGGATGGAGACGCAGGGATGAACTGGTCCTTGGTTGCTTGGGACGTCGACCAGAGCCAGACGGTAAATACATTTTTAAATAAGAGTTTTTTGCCCTATCCCTCAACGATACCTCCGCCACTCTCGTCACCCTCTCTCGTCCAGATTTCACGTCCCCGTATCGGGAATTATCCTTTGGTTTGTGCATTATCCTTCGAAACGGCGCACCACGACGACGTCGAATGCGGGGGAGTTTGAGGTAGCATCAAAAATATATAGAGATATTGTGTATAGAGAACACACAGGTCGTATACTGGCATTGCCGTCGACAGAAGGCGAGAGAGATGATGGAGAGAATGAAAGAGCTCACATTGGCTTGTCGGCATCGTCCATAACCCCAACCACTGTCTGACTTGCGCTGGGGATCGCTACTTAATGCGGAAAACCGAAGGCATTTCTGCCGACGTGCTCTTTCCCCTCTAACTCTCTCTTTTCCTCCCACGCGCCCTCTACCTTCTCTTTGGCATCTGCCGCATGGAATTCCGCTTTGATAAATTATCCCTTTTGCATATAGGTATATATAACATTCATATATATATTTATACATGTATACATACATTAAAGAGTCGTTTCGCTTCATTTCACTTCTTTCAACGTCGATTTTTAATTTTTTTTTTCCACTACGTCAAATTAATTGTTGAGAAGGAAAAAATTGATTTTTATTTCTCGGTTCTTGGAGCAGGAAATTCCTCAAGAATTCACAATTATTTCTGTGTTCTCATAAATTCTTCAATATCCGTTTTTGAGACATTTTCCATTCACCCAACTGTACGTCATCCCCCTTTTTCACAATAAGAAAAAGAATTATCGAATATTATAAATTAATTTTCATCGTCAACTCCGATCCATATTTATACACACAAAATATGGAATTTTATAGAGATCTTTGACGTTGTCACGTGCCATTATACCTTTTCCTCAAGTTCAATTGTGATTGATCACTCAACGGTGATTGAGGATTTGAAATGGAAGCCGCACGATGAAGACAAAAAGACGCATCTCCCCAGAGTCGCTTTTCGCCCTCAATATTCATATAATACATATAT
>JABMBR010005364.1:0-16161 GCA_018881525.1 Meteorus sp. PSUC_FEM 10030008
CATAGATATAAAATTTATATTATAAATATAGAGATTGGTAATCGGATGAAACTGTGAAATGCGGAGAATCAAATGGAAAATTTAATGGGTGGAATGTTGTGAATGTTTTATGCACTACAATGGAAATTATTGATGGATGGTACAAAATTGTTTTTCTAGATGGAATGGAATTGATTTTGTTTTTCATGTGAATTTTTTACATTGGAAATTGACAATTGTGATTGGAATATTTTCGAATATTGACAAGAAAAATTGAACGTTAGAATGAATGTTTTATAATTAATTGCTAGAGGGGATTTGAAAATAAAAATTTTGCATTAATTGTTCAATATATTCGACATCGATTGATAACGGAACGAATTTTTATGAATAATATGTGAAAGAATTTATAATTCAGGAATTATTTTTAACTCCAGAGTAATTTGCATCCGTCGAAATTTTCCGTCCTTTTTTTTCAACTATAAATAAATGATCGATGTAAATAAAAAATTTTTTCATAGAATAAACTGAATTTCAAATGTTTTTATCAATACAGAAGCAAAATATTCACAAACTCGAATGGTGATAAAAAAAAATAGTTTCGTGTAAAAATGTCAACAGAACAACAAAACATCACACGGAAATAATGAAGTAGATAATTATACGATTCAATTCGAGGAATGTTCGTAATGATACAATTTCGCACGTGTATGATTACACACATGCAATGCAACTTCTACTTCCACAACACACCTAAAACTCCAATGTGAATGTTTATAAACACACACCTCAAAGTTGGTACGAATCCCAAAGGAATAATTGTGATATTCACTTTATCTCATTATATCGATATATTTATTTTACTAAATATCTCCAAGTTACTTAAAAACATTTTTCACTTTCTTTATTTTTCTGTAAAAACCTACTTCATGATATTGATTTTAACTAAAATATCCTGAATAGAAAATCAACCACGGAATTAATGATAGCTCATAAAATATCAAGGAACTCCAATATCAGAGTCCACATTAAAATTTTATTGACAGTGAAATGAATACGTCTATGTATTAATATCTGTAGAATATGAATTTTTAATTAAAAAACATCACGTTCAACGAAAATTTTTTCATTTTAAACAAATTCAACATTTCATGTTTACAATTTCCTCCATCCGCGTACACATTTTGCTATTATTAGCTATTAAAAATTTAAAAATCCCGACAGGATACACCTGAAAGAAAGTTTATCAATACTTAACATACAGACAAAACGATATAAAAGGAAATAGAATAATATATGATATAGTTCACCCACAGTATGATGGAATATAGAGAGAAAGGTATTTTGATTGCACTAGCAAAATGATTCTTGCCAAGCGAAACGAGACGCGCAAGTAAACGGTCAATCTCTCTTCCATTGCCAAGGTGCACGAAGAAGCATGGCGATCACTTTGTAAATATCAGGGTGAGCGCGAGTGAGAAAGAGACAGGGAGATCGCAAGATTATATTTGTATGTGTACATCACTATGTTTAGAATTGATTATTTATATTGCAATGCGTGCGTTGCACTATTCGCGCGAAAGGCGAATACATATGTGTATGATTTGTGTTTGGAATGACTTCACAGTTTACATTCCAACTATCTCTCATTTGTTAATATTTATGATGAGTAAAATTTACCATTAAACCACAATAATACATTTTGAAGTCATTTAAACTTTCATGGGCGCGAAAATTTAGTTTCTAAAATATTTTCACGTGAAAATATTTCCATTGAAATGTAGGTGGGAAATTTTAATTCAGTTATTTAGTTTTTAGTTCGTTTTGTCGGTATTGTAATTGTTTGTGGTGTTTATATATATTTTTTTTTTTTTTTCATTTGTACGATGGGTTTGTGATGTGTTGCAGTTTCGTTTTTGATGTCCTTCGGAAGGGGACTCCAATGGAATAATCAAATTAATGTTGAATTTGAAAACGGAATCATTGGAGACTTCATTTTGCTATGAGAAGTTGATTTCATATCGAATTTAATGATAGTGAAAGGTATAGAAATATAATTTTAATTGCGATTGTTATTCTCAATATGATTAATTTCATTTTCTTCTGTTATCCGTCTTTGATTTGGGCTTGTTCCGCGCTAATTCGATCTTTGAGACATTTGTATGGCTCAATTTTCGAAATGTCACGACATTTTTGTTCCACTACCATCATTGAACACTTTCCGGCACAATATCCTGATGAAATACTCATCAAGAAAATTGGAGATATCACAGAACTCCTTTTATCACTCATGATAGCCAATTTATGCTCCATTTATCATATTTCTCAAAATAAATCGTCACTTTATTGACAAAAATTTCAATGAAGTGAATTTATTGATTGCAGTAATAGTAAAAGTATTTCCGCACACATACTGTATTCATGATAATCATGAACATCTGCGATATGAAATGGCTCAATTAAATTTGCAAATGTTACACGTCAATGTTACAAAAATACGTGAAACGAATTCGAAACTCAATGTCGAGTGGTTTTGTCGATGAATTCTCACATTTATTCAGGTTTAAAATCAAACGTTCATGAATTCGATGAATAATGTTTCTAACAAATATCAAAGCGTGAAAATTTCTGAAACATTGAAAGCATCATCTAAGTAATTTTCAAATCCGATCCATCTTCATCCTCTGAAAAATTCGCTTCACGAAAAAAAGAGGAGTCAGTGAATTTATTTATTGTGGATAACTACCTCCCATTCCCTGAAATTTCTTTCGATCAAAAACTCCATAAATTTTCATTTTTTCCATCATGATCAACACAAACGTCTACCACCATATCCCAATATCGAGTGTGTGACTCAAACCGAGAAATTTATTCGCAATTAAGAATTTTTCTTTCTCGACCACTCTAATGCACATGTACGGGTCCATTACCTTGATTCGCACTATTCACCAACAAATTACATAGTTCTATATTAATATAAATTTGTATAATATGAACTATCGCATGTCTATATCGACTCCCGTCACATCCACTCCCACCTGATGCATAAAACAGAAAAGGAGGTGAACGTGCACGAAAGTGTATGATTGGGCATTAAGGAATGGGGGCTGGAGCCAATGGTGTGGTCGCACAAACTCGATGGTTATTATGGGAGAACGTTAGGTATTAAATAGGTGTGCTACCCCATTACCTTCCGTGTTGAGTGTTGATTCTTTGTCGTATCAAGTGAGAACACACCACCAAGCACAAGAAAATTCCAAAGACTTGTGACACGAGAAAAAAAAAATTGTTTTTTTTTCTTCTATTCGACCTACATTTTTTACTTATTCCAATTTTTCCATCTTTGAAATTTCCTTTTCCACTTCTTTTTCATTACCTTCCATAACTACATAAATTTTTACGTTTGTGATTGGTGGTGGTTGTGGTGGTGGTAGAAACGCGCAGTAACGGCGGTGGTGATAAGGGAATTTGTTGCTCATTTTTTATCTTTTTTTTTTACTCCCATCTGATTTAATTCCACATTCCACTCATCTTATTCGTACTAATGCTGCGGGTGGATTGTATACGAACGGAACCTCGAAGGCGGTAACACACCGTAGGAGAAGAAAAAGTGACAGCACCAGGATTCCGGATAGAGTGGCGAGGCAAAAGGCAGTTCAGTTGGCGTTGAGCCGGGTACCTGCGACGTTTTACTTGTCGCTGGTTCAATAAACAACGCAACAATTTTATAACTGGAATAGAATTTCGTAAAATAAGTAACTTGGGATAATAACAGGAAACGATGAAGAATCACGGTGGAATATTATGTCTCATCGTTGGACTTTTCTTACTGGAGTGTACTGCTACGAGGGTACAATCGAGTACCAAAAGGAAGAAGGGTGAGTTTATAAAACAACCAAAAATCAAACTGAAATAATAACATAAATAATAAATGAACGGCGAAAATGATCAAAGTGATTGTGACATATTTTTGTGTTGTGTTATATTGTTACATTGAAATAAACATTTTTTATCATTAAATAATAAATTGATTGATAAATTAATTGAAGAAATGATAGATGAAATTTAATGACATGAGTCATTGTTTTTTGTTTTTATTCAACAAAACATGAATTAATTTTCACTGTTTATGTTTATTTATGGTAATTTTTCATGCTGTCTCTCGTTCACCTGTGACAAGCATCGACTGAATACAGTAATCATGTGTATGTGTTCATGTGTGTTTTCGTCAAGCTCCAAAAATAATCCACGTATTTTACAACACTCGCGACGTCATTATTACGGTTGTGTACCCGAACGAAAAAACCAGTTTGTTGACAGGGCATAAAACTCGAACTTGACACGTCCTCAACATGTGGATGATTCAATTTAAATTACTAGATCACCAGTGCAGTTCGTTGTATCATATTGAGGACAAAAAAAAAACGTAGAAAAAGGAACCGAAAAAAAAGGATCAAGATTGAATAATCATTTGTAGTATCGAAAAGTATCAATAAATTATGTCAGGTTTCAAATCCACGAATGAGGCAGAGATGTGAATTCAATGAAGCAGCGCCAAATGAAGGAATTAATTGCTTCATAAAATGTCGATTTAACTGAAAATTTTCACAAAATCAACCAAGGCCTATTTCAATGAGTTCTCAATGTCTTCAATCACTGAAAATGTAACAGGTGCACAAAACCAACATAAAGAGCACTGTACGTGTGTGCGCAATTGCAATTTATGGAGTATTTGCACGAGAACAATAATGAAACAGAAAATGAAAAGAAAAAAAAAAGTGTCTGAACTATTTTTTTTTCTCTTTTCCGATTTTTTCTCGTTCCTATTTCTCGTTTGCCGCAAACGGCCCCGGGCTTGTTTCACTTAGTCTTGAGAGAGTTGAATATATATATATTGGCATTCGAGAGAGAACGGCAATGAACGCGACGTGGTATCGCGCGGTATTAAAACGACGAGGTCGGGAAAGTTGCGACCTGTGTGCATAGACTGTTGTCTCAAGAGTCTTAAGATTTTATATATATATAATAGAAAAAGGGAAAAAAAGCAAAATAGAAACAAACCTCCAGTTGAATCCACACCCTCACCTCTCTGGTGCTCTATACACAATCTCAAATGTATTTGTCGATCGCAAATGACGATCTTAATATGTCAAGGAGCACGATCGTAATACGTTAATATATCCATTGGGTCTTTGTCTATACTTTAAACACGATCATGACTTTTATATCCCTGCCAATACTTCCCACGATATGTATTGACATATTTCTATTTATAGAAATAAAAAGGAAACATAAGAGAAAAGTAGCCAATCCAGTAATGTATACCTCTAAAGAAACAATTAAATGCCATTAATATTTCATCGTTGAATGGAAGCGTTAAAAAATTTTCCTCCTTCTTATTCCAACAATGAAAGTGACTTATGTGCGAATACACAAACATGATAAGATCAAATATGGCGGAAATTCCGCTTGTGACAATCGGAAGTGGATTGTCATTGAGAAGGAGAAAACTTTATAATACACAGGCACACGCAGATTTTCTCTTGAATGGTCTCATTGCGTGAGTGTATTCATTTCCTCCCTTCCACGTAAACACACATCTCTTTGTGCATTTATAGAAATTATAATTCGTACATGCATCTCACATTGATAGCGAGAAAATAATAATGCTTGGCATTTTTCGTTGAATAACTCGACATACAACTGTGCGTCAGCTACAAATTACAGTGACACTGGATCCGGCATGATAAATATCAAATAAAAAAGAAAAAGGGGAGAGAAAAAAAAAAGAGAGTGGATGAGTAGTGAAATCGGTCATCTTCCAATTTTATCACCATTTTCAAGAATTTTGCGTCACAACATTTTTATTTTACTTCATACGGTGCGTATGTGCATGTAGAAAAACCGGATTCAGCGCTTTCTTTACTTAAACATCTTTACCATATGAATAAATATATATATACATAAATAGTGTAAGTAAACCACCACCATTCAAGAACCTCGAACTTGGCCATGTGGGCGCACTTGACATCGCCAAAACTTTTCATTGCTCACAACGCGAGGTCGACTTGTTTTTTGTTCCATCATATTTTTATATTTAATATTTGATTTGGATGAATTGTAATAACATTAAAAATTTCAAATTATAAACAGGTGTATTTTAGAAACTAATAATTAACTGGCAAACGAAAAAAAAAAGAGTGAGAGTACTCTCGCTGTCGATGTACACCGAAGATTTTATTGTCGATCTCGGATTTCATGGATTGTTTTTTATTTCCTCTAGTTCTCTTTTTTTTCTGGTTTCGTTTTTAGTTTAAACACGATGCTGATGCCAGTGGCAGATAATTGCTTAGGATCCAGTGAAATCTAGAGCATCACAGATGCAAAACGCGTTTACGTTCACTCGATTGTGTGTAGCCATATATATATATGTATTTATGCACGTGTATGCACTACTGGAATGGATATTTATTTTGTTGTTTTTTTCTCATCATTCGAAAAGGAAGAAGAAAAAAAGAAGGTGGGTCAGTAGCTAGACGGAACTATTTTCAAAGTGTATACATGATGAAATTGGGGAGATAGCAAGAACTTTTAATGAATGTTTAATTGGCTTGATTCATATTTTCTGTTTGAATAATTTGGAACGGGAATTTCAAAGGCGATCTTGTTGAGTATAAATGTGGTTATAGTGCAAACTAACTATAGGGCAATGGGAACTTTTCGACGGTTTTTAGTTATTAAGGGGTAATGAGATGATTTAGTTGTGATTAGAAATAAAAAAGAAGATGATTTTCAATATTCGACGTAGCGTGGACGCATGTATGCTTGATGTGAAAGATTCAGAGCAAATCGGAGCAGTGATTGTGTTTAGTTAAATTTAGAACTGGGCAAAAAATATTTTAGGTTTTTTTTTTGATCGTTGATGAACACAAAATGTCCTTTGTCACCGCGTTTAAGTTTTTTCATGTCCGATTGTGATAATTGTTTCACATTATTTATCATAACTGCTACTGTTTTGGATTGGAGAAAATATTTTCTCAATTACTTGTCATGATTCAGAGCAGTTGTAAATGTTAAAATAATAATTGATCAAATTTTTTTTCTCATTCCGAGAATTATTATTCAATCAGTTACCATATTTGGTGCATATAATAATTGTTGTGGCATAAAGTCGTGGAGAATTTTTTTTCCCCCAAACGAGTGTGGCAAAAAGTTGACGAGAACAAATTCAATCTATCGTAAAACATTATTACTAATCAGGTCATATAAGTGATAGTTGTCACATTGATGTATCATAGTTCCTGGCGCAAAGAAAAAAGTGAAAGCTCCGGTATTTGACAAATTCATTTTGGTATGATGTGTATCTTCCTGTTTAGAAATCAGACTTTTATTGCGTAAAATGACAACTAATAAATGAGAAGACAAGAATGAGGGTCCAAAAATTTTATGCCTTTCTGGGTTACAAATTCGCACAGCCGGATTTCAAGTCATCAACAAAAGGACATTCCGTTCAATTTTGTTCTAAATATGGCATGCATTCCTCTACAAATGGGCGCTGCGTGAGTCTTGAACGAAGGAAAAAATCGAATGTTCTGATCAATGAAAGGAAAATGATTCATTCCTCACACCACGTCATTCACGAAC
This sequence comes from Meteorus sp. PSUC_FEM 10030008, assembly GCA_018881525.1. Taxonomy (NCBI): domain Eukaryota; kingdom Metazoa; phylum Arthropoda; class Insecta; order Hymenoptera; family Braconidae; genus Meteorus; species Meteorus sp. PSUC_FEM 10030008. The sequence continues at coordinate 7,624 of JABMBR010005364.1, forward strand.
AAATTTATCCGTTTCTTGGACAGCAGAATTTTTACAGAATGAAATCATTAAAACGTGAAAAGTGTAATATCATGAAGTAAAATTCATTCAATTAGTTACATTTTTGTGAATAAAGATCAATGGAAAACGTTTTTCATCTCAATCCGCAGATACTGCTGATCGTATTCCATTCCCAACTATTATTCTATAATTTATCCAATTTCTCATTACCAATTATCGTTATCAATTTCAAAATGGTGAATGGACAAATTTGGACATAAAACCTGAAAATTTTTACAACTCCAAGAAGTGAACTCCAATTAGAACAGAAGTCTGTAATAAAACATCATAAAATTATATCCTTATAAGTAAAAACAAGTGTCAAATGAATTAAATAAGATTTATTAGGCATCCAGTAATCTCAATTAATACAAAAAATATTGCATCAAAAATCAGAAATGATTTATCCAATCTATCTCAAATTAAATCAACTAGCAAAGTTTCTATTTATCCAAAAACTAGAAAACTAACGACTGCCATTGACAAACTTCACGACAATCCCAGCATTACTTTCACATCCTGAATTTAAAAACTCACAAAATCTCCTCATTATCCCCAACAACATTTTTTTAATCAATGAACATTCATCAAAATCCCATCTTCATTTACCCAAATCATCGATCTCATCTAATCAATCCAAAACAAGGATGGACCTCAAATTCCGCACATAAACAAACTACAAGCAAAGACAAAACATCAGACCATTGTCAAAAGACACGAGACAAAACAAAAGAAAAAAAAACGATAATAACTCGTGCGACGAAGTAGAAATAGAAGTAAAACCGCAAACTTGCTTACTCTTTATTTCCGAACTAACGGCGTATATACCTACGACCACCCGTTTCAATCCGTGTCACGCTTTCTGCACCACTTGGTCTATATAAAGATATATACATATAAACTCTCTAACAAGTGACCAATACATGAACATCAAAGTTGCAATGTTGGTAGCCAGAGGCCGGCACGAAGATGACCGCCTTGCAGGCATTTGAATTGGGTGGCACAATATATTACCAGCTTTACAATATCATAACAAACTTTGTCATTGATGTAAAATAATTGACATTATACGACAAGAGACATAAAATCACGCAACAAACGATACATAATGGCGAAGTAAATGCAACATGACTTACGAAAGGTATACACAGTGTGTATAGTTTCTAAGTCAAGTATAGAGTGGCAATTCATATCGAGCAATATATGTATACACCGTTGACGAGGGCACAGTTTTACTTCTGAAAACGCACTCTCAGTTTATATCGGCGCTATTGCATACAAACCAAGAATGAAAATACTCGCGAATGCTAGCGGCTAAGAATTATACATATTGTAATAGAGCACACAACAGTGTAAAATGTGTTTATAGCAGATGTCGTATGTATATATATATTTTGCGCATGATATATCTCGGAGGGAAAAGGCGACACACTTTCATGACTACGTGGAATATCATATAATGTACGATACAAATGTTGTAGATCGGTGACGCAGGTTTCGCTTGCGCGCTTTTGAGGTGGTTTTATAGCAAGAGATGGTTTCAAGCAACTTTAATTGGACTTTCAATCGAACTACACCCGATGAATGTACAAATGAATAAGTAGCTGGGTTCATTATTATTCATATTTGGCGATATGAATTTGGACAATGACTTGTAGAGGTTATATCGATGGACATTTGGATAAGATGTGTAAAATCGAATGAGTTTTGGTTTTAATCCTACAGGACAAATGTCGATTTTTATTCACACTTTTCATTTCTTCATTGTTGTAGAAAAGTAATCTGAATTGAATTTATCGGATGAGATGTCTGTAACGTTTTGACGGACTTATAGATGTAGACCGACTTTACTTTTAGTCCCGTTCTTTATGAGTCAGTGTTTGGCGGCAAAGTTTTTTTGAATGAGTTTTTTGTGCAAATAATTGTGGATGGCCTACTTTAGCGATCTTATTATTTTTTTATGGATATTGATCGTCGGAAGATTGTTTAGAAAAGGGAAATTTCACTTTCGTTTTCTGTCTGGTGATTGAATTACCTCAGGTAGTTCCATCAGGGAGTTCATTTTGTCTATGTGTGAAATGAGGCCAAGTGACTTTAGGAAGAAGAAATATATTCCGGATATTTATTGTTATACGTTTAATAGAAAATTAATTGTTGAAGGATGGGGTATTGTTCTGATTCCATTTGTTCATTATGAAAATATTGATTAATTCACTTAACTATTGTAAATTGACGTCGATTTAGAAACATTTGAAATATGAATCGCATTTTCTATCACCCGACCAGCTGAGATTTATCGCATTTCCGAAATCACAATTTCATTTTCAATAATACTCGATGATGAACATGCATAAATCATGTGAATATTGTTGTCAATATCAGACATAAATAATTGTTTATCACGTGCTAAATACCAACAGTACGTCTTTGAATCCTCTCTCCAATCAATAATCCGAGCTGTCTCGCCTGTTTTCTCTTCGCTGTAAATATCAACCGATTTCAAAAAACATTAGATAAAAATTATAACTCTCTATTAATCCCCTATTGGTTCATTGAACAACTTGAAACGATGTTATATAACAACCAAAAATATGCAAAACTGGTATGTAGCAGTCATAATTAATTCCAAAGTAGATCAGAGTGATGAAACCGATTCAGTGACTTAATCCCAAAAAAAAGTGTCTCGGTAGAAAACAAAATGAGAAATATCTCTTTACCGAGTGTTTCAAATCATGACGGGACGGGGAGAGAAGTGGGAGATTAAACACTGAAATTAACATGTTTGTCCATTCGTGAATAGAATCGAATGACGTTAGATTTACTGCAGTTATATAATTTGTGTATATCTAATTTGTTAACTTTCTCGATACTCAGATAATATGTATAAACACATAAACTTAGATGAAATGTTTATGTATGTATACAGAATGGTCGCGCGCCAGTTGAATTTCCTGAACATCAAGAAATGTATTCAGCTTTCTCGGTCAATCGACTTACATTTATGGGGAAGTTTATGAGTTGTGTTACGCACCAATGCTCCATCACAGCCATATTCTCCGCCAAACATTTTTGTTTGTGATATTTATGCTCAACTAAACCTATAAACGTTGTATAAGATGAATTATATTCACCGTGACTGATTGTTCCATATGATTGTCACGCTTTACAGTTTTATGAATCATCGTGAAATATAAAATCATTTAAAGTGTGAGCTTTTATAAATGTACAATTAATAACTAGAAGTAATAATTATTATGCGAATACGTTTCACTTATCTGCTCATGATCAAGAGCATTCATGAATGAATATTTTATATTTATTTATATCTTCAAAGATTCATGTATGGGTTTATATGTATAAACATATATATGTGTACTTTGTGAATGCACGTAGCAATAACGTCTCGATTCTTTTCTCCGTCTCGGTCAAGGTCGACCTCACGCTTTCGCTTTAAATAGCCGTTTAATTCGATCTACCATAATAAATTTATCCGCGTTGCTTGGCGAACGATGAATAGAAAAAAAAGCCGCAAGAACTTGGAAGCAAAAAAAAATAAGAACAGGCGTCAAAAAAATAATACTTCCTGATGATTGCACATTTGCGCCCCGGGTGAGAGAAAAAAAAGGAATGGAAGTGAAAAAATTGATAGAAATTGATCACTCTCGAAATTTCTCCGTTGGTCAATATGTCGTTTTTTTTCCTTTTCCTACATAAATTCAAAATCGTAGATGGATATATTTCCTTCGCAGTTTGCATGGAAAATTCATGGAGTAATATGCGTGAGAATGATTCATATTTGATTTTAGCTGAAGATTGAATGAAAACATGATAATATGCGATGATATGAAAACTGTGAGTATGATGTAATTGGAAAATCTGCAAAAGGCTGATGACTGTAAAAAGGCAACGATATCTTTCCATGAATGTGATATGTGTGAACATGAAAGTGAAAGAAAAAACGTTGGCATGGGAAAAAGGAAACTTTAAATATTATCTCATTGAATTTTCTTTTTATTTACCACACAAATGATCATACGAATTGTGTAGATAGGAGAAGCATAGATGAGAAATTTACATTGGGATAATTTCATCAGAGTAGATATTCGTGCATGAAGGAAAAGTTCGTGATCGTTCGTTACAAACATTTAAATATCATCTTTAATTGCTGGACATTTATTTTTGTATACATTTGCATTCGTGAATTCAATCGTTTTCTTTGTTGACATGGTTAGAGTGGGAATTGTATGCTCTTTCCTCAACAAAATTCTTATGTACGTGAAATAACTATACAGGATGAGTGAAGATTGGGGGAAGAGCAAATGTATGAAGATTGAAAAGAATTGATGTGAGTAGCAATATCAATCCGTTACGTCAAATTGACCATTACCTGTGGGTAATTGACTGGATGAATAAAGAATGAGTGTGAGAAGTGTTTGAGATTAAATGGAAAACACATGGTACTAATGCCAGTTTCACAAATGCTAAAATTCAATTTGAATAGCGTACAAATGAATGAGTCGTCAAATACAGAATTAGCAGTTGGTGTGTCAATGCTGATGTTCAGTATATTTCATTCATGGGATTTACCCTAATTGAAATGATGGTTGAATCAAAACTGTGTAGCAGTCTCATCAGTGTTATCAATGTGGTCTAATAAAGATCCCATTTCGATCAGTAGAAAATAAATCAATGAATACTGAATATATAAAATTGAATTCACATTTTCAATTTCCCCTTCTATGGAGATTCTCTCTCTCATGCTCCTCCATCATAATAATTCAATCATTGATGAATCCTAGATATTCTTTTCATGAGGAAATTTGAAGAAATGGGGAAGATAAGAAATATCCAAATTGAAAATAAATCCCCATTATTAAAACTTTTGAAAATAACAAAGTTTTAACTACGGTTGATGTTCTTACGTAACGTCTGCACATTTCGCTTCCGTTCAATTAATTTATCTTCCACAACTTTTAAATTGAGTCATTTTTACTTTAGAAATGTCGTTCTATCACGGATGTATGAAGAAGATTTGCTGCATTAAATTTCTATCCAATTGAGATTGAATATTAATTTTGCGACATTGAGAAATTAGGAAAGTGACGAAATTGTAAATTACGGAGTAATTTTGATCAAATCCCTCTGTCAGTACGGAGGAGTATTGAATAAAAATGTTGGGTTACTAAAAATGGTGACATACGTACTTAATTTTTATATGAAGAATAATAAGCGATCTGTTAGAAATCAGAAATTACTCGACGCTCAGATGGTGAACAAAGTTTGTCTCTTCAATTCAGCGTGGGCTCTTCAAATAGAAGGGAACAAGAACTCCTCAGCTGCAATACATCGTGCAGATACTTCTCGAACAATCATGTAACAGATTTCTTAGAGAAACGAAGTAGAATCATTTTTATCAAACAAAAAAACATTCATATTGATGAATATTACAAGTAAATTTCACATAAGTCTAGATAATTTGATTCAGCAAAGACATCTCCAACATAATACATCGTAAAACGAATAAATTGATCCCTCGATAATTCAAAAGACTGTCAAACTAATTCTGAAAGCCACAGCCTCACCTTTAATAGAATGAGGTAGTGAACATTCAATGAGATCCCACAGTTTCAACTTTCACGCCCACCAAAACTCTTAACATAATCATTCCTCGCCAATCTCATATTCACGCACATTTATTAACATGAAACATTGTACAATTGCAGAGGTATCAGCTGACCAAACTGCCGCATCATCTTTCTGGAGTCCAGCATTGAAAACCGGAAATGTCTTTACTCAAGATGACTCATCGAGATTTTTCTCAGCAGCGCATGGCCTAGTTCAAACACATCCAACAGCTGGTAGTGTATTTCAAAGTGGATTTGGTGGCATCGACAACTTAGGAAGTCGCGGGGTGACAGTAAGGCCACCAAGAACAAGACCTTTGGATTATAGTGAGCGTGCAACTGCAGAATTGCGGCGAAATCCAGCTCTATCAGCGCCAGATGAATGTGCTCGTGCCTGTCGCGAGGGTGAGCCACCAAGGATCTGTTACTATCACTTTACCCTAGAGTATTACACTGTCCTTGGTGCTGCATGCCAAGTGTGCACACCCAATGCCACAAATACAGTATGGAGCCATTGCCAATGTGTATTGGCTGATGGTGTTGAACGTGGAATTCTCACAGCTAATCGTATGATACCCGGACCAAGTATCCAAGTATGTGAAGGTGATAAAGTTGTTGTCGATGTTGAGAATCACATGGAAGGAATGGAAGTGACATTGCATTGGCACGGTATATGGCAAAGGAATTCACAGTATTATGATGGCGTTCCCTATGTTACGCAATGTCCTATTCAAGAAGGCACAACATTCAGATATCAATGGACTGCAGGGAATGCTGGAACGCATTTTTGGCATGCACATACGGGTTTACAAAAAATGGATGGGCTCTATGGCAGCATTGTCATTCGCCAACCGCCAAACAAGGATCCCAATAGCAATCTTTATGATTATGACCTCACGACACATGTTGTTCTTATAAGTGATTGGATGCATGAAGATGCTGCTGAACGTTATCCTGGACGATTGGCTGTTAATACTGGACAGGATCCCGAAACAGTACTCATCAATGGCAAAGGACAATTCCGTGATCCAAATACAGGTTTCATGACCAATACTCCACTTGAAGTATTCACCATTACACCAGGACGTCGTTACCGATTCCGTCTCATTAATTCATTTGGATCTGTTTGTCCGGCACAAATAACATTCCAAGGACATACTGCGACAATCATTGCTACTGATGGTGAACCTGTCCAACCAGTACAGGTTAATACCATAATTTCATTCTCTGGTGAGCGGTACGATTTTGTTATCAATGCTGATCAAGCACCCGGTGCTTATTGGATTCAACTTCGAGGACTTGGAGAATGTGGTATCAAACGTGCACAGCAATTGGCTGTTTTGAGATATGCTCGTGGTCCTTATCAACCATCAACCCAACCACCAACGTATGATCTTGGTTTGCCACAAGGTGTCGTTCTCAATCCACTCGATGCAATTTGTAATATGCCACGAGATGATGCAATTTGCGTCAATCAATTGAAGAATGCTCGTCACATCGATGAAGGAATACTCCAAGCACGACCTGATGTCAAAATATTTTTACCATTCCGTTTCCTTTTCTATCGACCCGAAGAAGTGTTCCAGCCTAATACTTATAACCGATTTTTGGTTGCACCTACTGGTGATCATGTTATATCACTGGTTGATGAAATTTCGTTTACATTTCCACCAGCACCACCATTATCACAAATTGATGATATTCCACCAGAACAATTCTGCAATGGTGATAATCGACCTGCTGATTGTGGTGCTAATTGTATGTGCACACATAAAGTTGATATACCGCACAATGCTATTGTTGAAGTAGTTCTTGTTGATGAAGTTCAACAACCAAATTTATCGCATCCATTCCATCTTCATGGTTATGCGTTCAATGTTGTTGGTATGGGACGTTCACCCGATAAAAATGTGAAGAAAATTAATTTGAAACATGCACTGGATCTTGACCGACGAGGTCTTCTTCATAGAGAATTTAATTTACCACCATCTAAAGACACTATTGCCGTTCCAAATAATGGATATGTTGTGTTCAGATTCCGCGCCGATAATCCAGGTGAGTTGAATGAAATTTTTTCTATAATACCAAATAACATGATAATTTTTTTGTCGTGTTAGAAAGTTCTGACGGGCACAATGAAGTTGTACAGTCAATGCTGAACTGAGAAAAATATTTGCTCTTCATTACATCAATCTTCCTGATATAGACAGTGGATATTTAAAATTGCAAAACGATAATAAAATGTCTTTGTCCTGATTCTGTTACAGGATACTGGCTCTTCCATTGTCACTTTCTCTTCCACATAGTGATTGGCATGAATCTCATTCTTCATGTTGGCACGCACGCTGATCTTCCACCAATTCCACCCAACTTTCCAACTTGTGGCGACCATTTACCACCGATAACGCCACCATTACCAATCGAAAATTCGTTTCATTAAGTAAAACAAAAATAAAAGAAAATCCTCCAAACTTTTTTGTTTCCTGTTTCTGTTTTTTTTTTTTTTTACATTTTTTCTTCTCTTCTCTTCTATTTTTCTTCAGAGTAGTCAAAATATTTTTACAAAATAGTCTTTAATTGAGTTAGAATGAGGGTCGAAATGAAAATGAGGGGAAGATTAATTACGACACGCTTGATGACGACACAATGGCATATTTATTGAATTTGGAATAATGAAACCGTGCATGTTTCATATGAAATTAGCTGGTGTATATGTATCTAACATTATTATGTAATTCTGTAAATAATGTAGAACTAGATAATTGTCCATAAAACATATAATATATTCATATATATATTTTATATCATTTTTCTACCGCACACTCTTTCTTTTTAATGTCGAGTACAGCGTGAGAATTGATAAATATATATTTTT
>JABMBR010005365.1:0-16154 GCA_018881525.1 Meteorus sp. PSUC_FEM 10030008
ATATATATATGTGTGTGTGTACTAAGACCAAACTTCTGATAATCTATGTCACATCTTCGACATGTGTAGAGGTACGGAGTTGCCTACTGGTATCGCATCGAGCCGGTTTCACATCGTCTTATCTTTACTGCGTCACTTGATAAATTAATCGGCATCAAAGGTACCAAGAAGGAAGTTGAGAATATATGTGCACCTCAGGTGGCTACACAAGAGATGCATGACGGAGGCTCTGCATTTATACACGCATTACATGTACCCACACACTAGTCACGAGCGCCATCTGCCACACATGCATTACGTCAATGTGTCATCCCCAGAATATTGCGGCACTGTGTCTCGCTCACTCCAAACGCATAAATGTTTTTGTTTATGATATTATAAAAGAACGATAATTTAATGATTGATTTTAATACATTGAGTGAGATGGTTTGGAAATGTTGAAATTATCCATAACTTTTGTGTCTAAAATTCGGCGTATCTGTATAAATCGCGATATATGAAAGCGTATCTGACGAATGAAATGAGATGATTTTGTGATGTCTCAGAAAAAGACAAATCACAGAGAAATAAAATCCAATAGTAAGAAGAAAAAGTGTTGAAATGATGCGAGAGATACGGAGAAGAAGACGGATAAGAAAGAGATGAAAAAGTAAAAAAAAAAAACAGGAGCGCGATCGAGCGGGAATTATACGACGGGACATTTCGGGCATTTCTACCAAAAGGGACGCTCCGGAACGCGTGTTCTATTAGCTAAGACAAAAGAGCGGCGCCTAGACAGTTGCTGCGTCCGAAAACCGGTGCAAGGGGGCGCTTCCCTCTTTCTCTCTTCCTTCCCCTTTACCTTACTATACCAACGAAACTGTCTGTGGCTGTTTTATTTATGTGTTGAAGCGCGGAAAAAGATGTAAGTCGCCGCGGTCGTCTCGTAGCGCCCACATTCCTTATCCCCGGGTCCCGTTTGAGTCCACAACGCTGTCAGACATCGACGTCACACACGTGACAGTCAGAGATCCCGATCTCTGCGTCTGTTTTCTCCATCTCCACTTCATATACATGTGAATAGTCGTTACTTTTTACTATCAAACACACCACAAATATATTTCCACTTCAACTTATATCTACTGTACTGGCGATCAAATCTTCTAGTAATCTAATTACTTGCCCATTCTGACTGATAAAACGGACACCTTGTCCAAATATCTGAGTCTTTGGTCCAAATTTCATACGAGAAACCAATCTGGTTTATTTATTTATTCTCCTTTCACTTCTAACATATTTGCAATAATCATAGAACAAAAAATAATCAATTGGAGATAGAAACGAGATGTTCGAAATTTATTTCCGTATATTCTTCTTATCTGGAGATACACACGACTTATAACTGAAACATCAGAGGAGATGAAATATATATGTATATCGGGATGAAAAATATTCTGGAAGTGAATTGGATGGTGGTAGAAAACTATCGCACTGTGAATGGAAAAAAAAGTAGGATGAAAATTAATAAACGAGATGAGAAGTAGTACGATGTGGAACAGTACGAAAGAAAGAATAAGATACGAAAGACAAACGAAATATATACAGCGGAAGCAAGAACGAGAGATGCTGGCGCCACTCCGAATGTAGATATACAACTTTTATTCTTCCTTCCTCGTGCTTCATTGCACTATACTTATCCACTATATATCATCATAATATATTTCATCACGTTTAGGCTCTCTTTCACCGCGTATGTACACAATCTTTCGACTGAATCTTAATCGTACTACGACGTCATTTTCGTTCTTTGACTATTTGAGTTCAGTATGGAAATCGAAAAGCCACCAATTGAAATGAAAAGACGAATATTAATAGCATGATTATTTTCCTGTTTAATCATTCTTCTATTCTAATATTTCCAATTATAAACTGGATATCTATGCGTGAATTAACACACATTTTGGCATACACAAAGTGGTTTTCGAATTCGTAGAATGACACGTCGACTCAATTGGCTTTTGGTCGGAACGAAAAATCGTCGCTCGAAGGGATTCGTTATGGACGCGCGGAATTTGTCGGACTTCTGAGGAGACGCTCACGGGTTCACAAGTGGCCGCGGCGCGTGAGTGCCTCGCCGCATGCCAAGCTCGAATTTTTAAGATTCCGGGGCACCTTTGTATATATATTTACAGAGATGAGGCGAATAACGACGCGCGAGGTTCAACAATGTCACTACGTATCCAAGCTCAATGGTGAACAACAATATTTTATTGAAAGGACATGAAAATAAAAGTGAAATTATGGACGAAAAAGAAGTGTTGATGATGAGATTTGACTTCGAGTTGTTTCATTATCATACATGCGGCAATTGAAGTTGCATCTACAATACTATTGATGCAGATGGCGGAGCTCCAGAAGTTAGGACTACGTGTGTTTACTCACCTACAATAGCAACAACATATACGAGGAAATAGATGGAATGGAATTGTTGTTTGGTGTGGCGCGGAGCTGTCACCGATTCAAGAGCGATGAACTCATGAGTTGGATGGTTGTATTACGTTCCCAAAGTGGCAGATTGTATCGACAGCCACGTTTACACATGTACACTTTGTATACATATATATATATATAGTTTTTTAACTTGTTTCGTGATTGAACACGACTATCTATACATCGTGTCAGTGACTATCTATATATCGACAAATATAATTTCCAAGTTTATTTATCTATTTACGAATATCAAATTCTCATGATGCGGGTTTCATCTGTGTTATGTTAATTTACCAGTACAATCCTCATAAAATTCAGTGCAGTTCATCTGGATAGAAACAAATTTGTTTGTTTCATCAACTGTTGATAAAATTACCAGAGAATGTCACCGATATAAATTTCAAATGATTGACAGTTAAAAAAGCATTTGCATTAAACAATTGATTTTGAAGAATAATTCAATGACCTTATGAATGCTGAAATGTTCCACCCTTTCCTGCGAGATCCGTTTCATTATTCACTGACCATTATAGAGTTCTCATGAAAAATGTTGGGAATTTGAATCAATAACCGAATAGAAATGATCGATCAATCACGAATTCCATAATCGAATTATAATTAAATAGGCGTAAAAATTTTTTTCTATTTGAAACTTGGATATCAAGTCACAGATGTTTGAGGTATGAAGATACTGGAGAAGAACATCGTCCCGACGTTCTCGCGCGGTGATGTCAACTGTATGTATTCACAGTCATGTATATACCCAGCTCTGTTTGTCTGTTAACTCTTTCTGTTTCTCGCTCACTTTATCTGTCTTCGGCGAGAGGGCTTTGGCAACACGTTAATGAGCCTAAAACAAAAGAATCTTCGGGGTCCACTTCACATATATATATGTATACATACGTTCCTCGCAGTGACCCGGAGCCGCCCGTCGTGCTGGGTAACTGCAGGGGGTTGCTGGCGCCATGAGCTGTCATCACGTGTCGAACGCCCGACCCATGATATCCAGGTATACAGATGCTTCATTCCATTCTTCTCCTTCGTCCTCTTCTTACTCTTCATTTTCTTCCTTTTTTTTCTTTTTCTTCACCTTCTTCTTCTCCTTCTTCGCTTGCGTATTTATCCTTTCAATTATTTTACACGTATATATTTCATCACTTGCGGCTTCTCTCAACTGTCATAAGTCATATCTCCACCCATAGAGCTCTATATACAAAACTGTGCACTGCACCATTTACTTCTAGCTAGAAATTGTCAACGAATAGATGGTCAAAATACCGCAGTCTTATTCAAAGTACACTTGTAAATATATACCCCTTCTGCTATTACCTTACACACACAGACAAAAGCGACCGCGCCATTTGAGATTTCAAAGTAAGATACACATTTCTCATACTTATACATACAAAAAAACGACGAGAAATTATTCGAGACCAATTCTATGGAAATTGATTCACGTGACCCTCAAACTCGGAAAAGAATAGAGGGAAAATTACGATTCAAATCCGTTTTTAAATCGAAATTATGATCAATCGATTTACTTTAATGCCATATCATCCACGCATGTTTTGGACACATACATTTTTTCATAGAACATAATCCTTCACTGAAAGTATGGATCTTATGTTCCTTCCAACACAGATCCTCGATTATTCCCTCCACGATGTTCTTTTGCCCTTTTTTTTTGGGTTCCTAGCTCCATTTGCATTCCAGCCAAATCTTTGAAACCCCTCCTACACAGGACTTCTCCTTCTCGAGAAGGATTTTTTTTCCATTCGCCACCATGATTGAGAGGGTTATGATGATTTGAAGACTCGAATTTCTTACCGAATTTCGACGTCTAAGGCATAATCGAATTCATTCTGGCGAATCGTTACAATTCCGTAGAAAGTCTTGAATTATGATTTATGAGTACTCGTAGTGGAATTGCATCTCCCACACGAACTGTTTCTTATACATTGCACCACGCTCTAAGGCCTCCACTCGATTTTCTTCCGAGCGTCCGAAGATATGGAAGAAAATCAAGGGTCTTCCAACCCCATAAATCATTTGATCTTGACCAATTTTAATCACTGCTCAGTTTTCCTTTGCCAATTTGTTCTTAGTCTACTCCATTATTTCAATAATATCATCTGAATTAACCCGTTGCCCCGTCGTATGTTGTGCATCAACAAAACTCGCTCACACACACGCACACACGTTCGCTCGCAAGAAATTTTATACCTCATCGAATTACGAAAGAGGTATCATTATCACAATCGTCCGACCCAAGACCATTTCGTGGATACGCTTTTTCACTGCGTCTTACTTCAACCCCTGCATCGCCACACAGAGATATGCAATATCGTATGTGTCATGGGCATTTCTCTAAAATATATATATATTCTAATGCGCTGTATGGAATCATGTTCCATTGCGCCTTCTAGCGATATTTAATGAGACATTCGCCAACGTCCAAGATCCAATGTATACCATGGATATTTTTTATTTTTTCTCCTTCTATTTTGATAGCTTTTAGCCGTGTCTCGCTCATTCTTTTGCGTTTGTGTAAACAAATTGAAAATATTCATTCATATACCCGAATGCGTGCGCGTGAACGACGCGAAAAAATTGACCGTGAATGTTACGAGCGTTCATTTGAGGCGGACAAAGACGATTTTTCTTCATTCCAAAGGTTATGGTATGCCGCCGGACCACACACACCGGCGCCATAACCAACACACAATAGTTTTGCCTCCATCTTCTCCATCATTTCACTTGCTGTATATGTAATATATATGATTATGAAAAGAACATATCTACTAATAAAACTTTGCATTTGTGTGCATATGTGTAACAGGTGGAGGTGAACACAAATATAATTGACGAATTCGATACGTGGAAACCATCAATAATCCGAAAATTAACCGGCCTCAATCACCAGGGACAGGCCAATGATGCGTTCGATGTTTTTTCGCTGTTATACGATAAAAAAAAAGGGGAAGACAGCTACCGCTCGCAGCTTCTCAGTCATCCACAAATGAATCTTCATACTTCCGGATACTTCTATTCGATTGTTTTTCCACAGAGACAAGTCAGGATTCTGATTCCATTAGTTGCCATATGATTCTTACGCAGGATCAATGTCAATCTTTGAAAAAAAAAAATATTTCACCATATTTTCCGGATTACGAGTTCTGAACTTGAGTGAATGAATATGTCATCTATTTGTGCTTCAGTTTGCTGTGCATTTTCACAATGGTGTCACACTAAAATTGGCGGAAATTCAGACAATAAAAAAAAAAACAGAATCGATGTAGTATCATTTCGAAATGTTTCAATGAGTATCAACTTTTTTGGATTTGCATAAAAAAAGCGATACATTCCATTGGTTGCGATATTCCAGCGCTCGTGAGGAGTTATGTGTTGGGGAATCGCGCATGATCCGAAAGTATTGGAACTAAACGAACGTTCATATGGAGAGAATGGTGAAGGAGGAAAAAAAAATATCCGAATAGAATGCAAGCAGTGGATGATGAGAAATTGGATGTTTATACACGCACTTCTTCTTGGCGCGAACTTGATGGATTTTAATGTTTGTCGTTCGTATCGTTTGCCAAGGCATTACTTAAGAATTATTATTCTCTATGGAAGATATTCATTGCACCATAAGCAGATCACATTTTTCTTGAGAATTGCTCTGATAATACCACCTGATCATAGTCATGTTGAAGATGTTTGCAATTATCCATTTTCCTTCGATATTGTGATGAGTGCATTTTCAAAAACTGAGTACATACTGTGAAAATTTTCTATTAATTTTTATTTTGCATGGATTTAAAATTTTACTATGGTGCATATTACTGGTGAACTTTAAAACATATTTTATTTTACTATAGTAACATTATAGAATGAAATTGAGCACCAACTTAAATTTTATTTGTCATCAAATTTCACTATGGTGCTGTAGTAAAATCACCGAGTATACTTGCAGTTTTTACTCGTTTAAACAGTAAATTTTCTTTGTCCCTGTTTATAAAATCGTAGCATACCTAAATTTACTATGGCCTCTAGTAAATATTTGTGGTTACAATATGATATTTTCATATTTGTTTTGTAAAATTCTAAATAAGTACGTCAAAGTTCACCATTAATATGCACCCATAGTGATTTTTATTGGAATATTTTCACAGTGCACTTAATAATAAAAAACTATGTGGATTGACAATTGGCTTGCTCATTTCATTCCTCTCCGTTCGTACCATCGTACTTTCAAACAAATGCATATTTGGAACAAACGAATACGCATACACTGGATAAAGTGATGGAGATAGCAAAATGCAAGGTATTAGAGAAATACGAGCTCGTGCCGCTAGCGGTAATTCAATTAAATGTATCCATTATTCATTGTCAGTTCTCATTGCGCCCATCCACACACCAGTTCATGTTAGAATTACTGTTGCACTGCCTGCTGCCGAAATCTTTTTTTTTTCTTCATTACCCAACTGGTCTATTAGTTTTTTTCCTCCCTCCACCGTATTTTCTATTCATTTGAAAATGTGCTGTAGAGTTGTTTCACCACATGGCCGTACCATTTCAAACAATTCCGTTTATTCCATTCAACACAAAAATCTTCCACTTAGTCACAGAACCATCGGAAAGAATTGCCAATAGAACATCGCTCGATTCTGAAATGGTTTGATGGACAAGAATATGTATAATATGTCTAGACGATAGATCTCATTGAGAGTTAAACCATTTACAAATATCCATTTTTCTTAACGAGAATTCAATGCCCCAATATCTACGCTCTTCTGAATATCATCAACAGCAAGATTACACATAATAGATCAGGCATTTGTATTTTATGCACGGAAAAACTTTCTTAATGTCGCAATATGTACTCACTCATTGGTGTGTCATCTTCACTATAAAAACCCATCATAGATATGTATACATGCCTATCTATTTTTGTTTTCTTTGTTATTATAGTCGGTGAGTAGAGTTGCAAGAAGAGTGAGTTGAAGAAAATTTTTTCTCCTCACTGTGTCCAATCGTGCAACATCTTACAGTGCGCAATGTTTAGAAAACGTTCCACTGACTAAACAAAGAAAAAGAAATGGAGGAAAAAATTCAGCTCGTCGGGCATTCGGGAATAAGAGAAGTAGAATGAAGTACATACACCGATATGTATACGTATAACATATATATACATATATATAGGAAATGAAGAAAAAGTAAAAATGAGAGGAGTAGAGAAGCTTTAATCCGACCTGGGCTGAGGGTTCTACTCACGGGGTTGTGGCCATTGTGCGAATGAAATTAGCCCTGAAATGCCAGCAAGATAATCCAGACATGAGCAGACAACCAAGTGAGGGAGAGAGAAAGAGAATTAAATACCGGTCTATTTTATTCCTGATGTATATGTATACTACGCTGTTTCTTCTTTTTTCTCTCACCCCACAAGCCAGATCATCCCGTTAAACGGATCCCAAAGCTCTCTTGGTTTTTCTACTCGCGCTCCATCCACCACCCAATGCCCTCACTCTCACAATTCTTCACTTTAGTTTCTCTTACGCTTGATGAGTTGTTCATGTCCTCTACTCTCTTTCGTCTTCTTCCGCGGCGCCATTTCCACATTTTGTCTATATAATATTAACACATATACACTCTAAAAGACTCGGCTATGCTTCCCTTCTCTACTCCTCATCCGCGTCACCTCCTTACTAGACATGCCCGCCCTTTCGTTTTCCATCCCTATTTTACCTTCTCCCCTTTTTTGTTATCAGCCGTTACAGAGCAACTAAATGATTCCAAAAAATGTACACCCTTCATTGGCTGTGACAAATCATTATCCTTGTCCTCGAAATGGATGTACGTACTCTTTTTTCGTCTATCTGTAACAAACTGAACACAAGCAAATTTGTAAGTCGACAGATTCATATGTAGAGTTTTATAGCGAGTAAATTTTTTTTGGATCTTGTCACACACACAATGAAATATTCTGTCCGTAACTGTTATAATACATAAGCGTTTGCGTTGTACTATGGTGATGAATGCCGTGAAATTAGGAATAATTGATGAACAATAAAGGGAGGTTGAGAATGGAATGAATGAGACACGTGAGATATGTTGACGAACATTTCCCAATTATCGTCGTATTTTTTCTCTGTCATAACGTCTCATTTTAATTCAAAGTTGCGGGATTGCAGTAGCTCCATAAACATGTAATACATCAGAGTCCGGAGCACAGAAGATGCTGCCAAGCATGAATACTGGAAAGAGTGATAGGGGGAAAGCTCTGTGCACTGAACACATTCACTGCTGTTTATTTTTACGAGTCAGATCTCCATTCCCACCGGTACTCATTCCTCCTCATTTATACCCACACACCCCTGTTATTTCTTCATCGTTTACGAGAGGCAAAACCGCCAATGAATATGTACTATATGTAGATGCATAGTCGTCCGGATAAGATTTATCGATCGAGTGGTTTGATTTAAGATAACGCCAATCG
Organism: Meteorus sp. PSUC_FEM 10030008; assembly: GCA_018881525.1. Taxonomy (NCBI): domain Eukaryota; kingdom Metazoa; phylum Arthropoda; class Insecta; order Hymenoptera; family Braconidae; genus Meteorus; species Meteorus sp. PSUC_FEM 10030008. Next base: position 8,966 of record JABMBR010005365.1, read on the forward strand.
ATCGAAAATTCCTTGTTGGTTAGTTGCTACCGAGCAAACGTCACGTGGTCTACTAATGGGTTTGACGTACGCAGGAGAATCTAAGGGTCCATGTCAATATGCAATAGGGATATATACGCACACACGTATATAACAATAAATAGAGAATGAAAGAGTGTGGGAAATGAGGAGTGGGATGGCACAGAGAGTATATAGAGATAACGGCTCAACACGCGCGCCCAAGTGAATCCATGTCCCGTGCTTTTTGTAAGGTGGTATCGCCATCTCTCGAGCCGAGTCTCGACGACGACGACATCTTTGCATTTATTCACTGGTGATCCTGTGGATTCCACAAGGGTATATGAGCTTGTGTGCATACGTGCGTGTGCACATCGCGAATACGAGATGGAGAAAGCGACGGGATATCCATGTGTGGCGTATATAGATTTTCATATAGAGATCGAATGCATCAATGAAAGATTCCATATCAGAATAAGATAATTGTTCGCTTCCTTGAATATTCGACTTTGAAGGCTTCGATTTTCGTTCAATGGCCATATCAGACACCTTCACATTCATCCTGCGTACGCATAAATTAATTGAAGTGTATTCATAAATTCCTTTCTTTTTTGTTTTGATGCATTTCATTGATTTTTTGGTTATTTTGTTCACCACGTTGAGGAGTAAAAACGCTCCAATGGTTCACGTATACAGAGGTGGTCAACAAATGGTTGGAAACGCATACAGATGTATAGCAGTTCAATTGTGTGGATGAAAAGAAATAGTATTGAGTGTTAATAACAGCACCTATTTGTCATTTCGATGGTACGTAGTTGAGCGTATTTTGTTGTATGCGCGAGAAACAGAAGTGAATTAAATACAAGTTTGACAAATATCTTTAAACAAATGAAGGTGTTGGCAAAAGAAGGTCCGTTGATTTCATTACGAAATCCGATTGAATTCCCTGTTGAAATTTTTCTTTGTATGTATACAGCTATGAAAAAGCACACGGTGTATAAAAACACAAAGGGAGAAAGAGAATGTCACGTCGAGTTTGTGGTGTTCCTGTGTGTGACAGTGGAGTTAACTTTACGCCAGGGGGATGATGCTTTTCGTGCGTCGGCATCATAGAGATGGTTGACTACACGACTCTGCTGCCTGTGGTGGTGGTGGTTTTGCCAACGACGTCGAGCTATTACACGCCCGAGAAGACTGTATACTCTATATATAATATACTTTCATTCCCTTTTGATGCAATCGTCGTCTCGTCGTCGTCGTTGTTCTCGTCACTCCTACAGAATCATTTTCTATAAAATTTCCCGAGAGCTTCACCGTCGTCGCGCCGAAACGCTTCACTTATTGCGGTGTGAAGCAATCATTTTAATGTGAAACGCTGAACACTATTGTATCTTTCGTAACTCTATCTATAGAAGCTTGCAGGATGATTTTACTCTAGTCGAATCAATGAAAATCAGAGGGAAATAGCGGAGTGCGGTGGATCATGACTTGATGCACTGATTATAATGCGAATATTAATTCTCTTTTGCAAATGAAACGTTTTCATCCGAACCATCGTTCGTTGTCTGTGATCCATGCTCGAATATTCATTATTCTGATTTCTCTATTCTCCTCTAACCCTGATTCATTTTTTCATGAAAGTGCTTTTTTTTTTTTTTTTTTTTTTTTTTTTTGAAAGAAGACGATGAATGGTGAAAAAAGGAAAGATAAAATGCTCCCTCTATGCACTAGTTCTAGATTACATTCCATAGCGGGAGATTCTAGAGCTTTCGTAAAACGTCATGGGGCGGATAAGGGTAGATGCAATATATATAGCAAAGGAGGAAACGGCAACGAGAAAGAGAGCGTACATGAACTGGAGAGTGAGAGGGTAGTTGATGGACGACGCAAGAGGCGCCTTGGAGGGACGCCTGGAATCTTCCATCCCTCTTCTTCGCCTTCACATTTGTGCGCGCGTTCCACCACTCCCCAACGTTTTCCACTTCTTGTTTTTCAATTCTTTTCGTTCCGGGTATCATCTTATATGTCACAAATACCGATGTATTCAATGAAATTGAGCATCATATATTTATGTCATACAAACAGTAAGGAACTTGTGTGAACGCGCCACTACCTTCGTCAACACCCGTACGCGTGCAAGACATTGCGCACAAGAAAGAAGTTTTGTGTATATATGTATAGCTATATATATGACTGTAGTTGTATTTATATATACATGTGTGTGCGCGTGATAGAGTGTCGATGTATAGTTGAACTTGTAGGACATTGTTGTGCACGTAATGCCATAATGCTGCGGCGCGAGTGCATGACGAATTACATTGGCGATCCAATAATATTTTGGTGGGTTATTTCCATCGTTGTGACCATTTTGCGTTTACGGAAACGAGCGGCAATAAAATATTCTCATCAAATATTAGAGCAATATGTGATCATTTATTTTTCGCAATTCTGTTCTCATTCTTTTCGATATATTTCACCAATGTAAAAATGTCAGTTATTGTTCGAGTTTTTCCATAAAAATTTGCGAAACTGTCAATTCTGAATTGACCATTCGATAGTGTGATACAAAATTTTATGCACATGTCAATATCTTAAAAAAAGTGGGGTGCGATTTATATTTCTCAATAGTAACAATTTTGTTGGAGGAAGAAAAAAATTGTATCAAAGTTGGGATGAGTGAAAGAGTTGTCTGATTGTTTTATTCCGCAAATGTATGTAGGGATCTTGTTCCATAGTTCTATATGTTTTTTAATCGGCCCAACGATTCATATCTCGTGTGTTTGCAAGTGTATGAAAACTTATTCCGTTGTTCGGCACTCGGAATTATTGAAAAAAAAAAAATGAAATGTGATCCTTGGATGCATACAAACAAGAAAATTTTCGTTATCACCGTTCTAATGGATTACTCCATTATTTAGTCGAACTTGAATTTATAAAAATATTAAGAAATATGTTTTTCATTTATAGAGTGCGAATTCCTCGACATATGAATAAGATTATGAGTGGATTTTACAGTTTCCTATTGTCGACATAGAGACAAGTTTGAATCGGTACTGTGATATTTATAAGTTTTATGAACTATTTATATTCTTTACGAACAATCCGTTATGATGGTTTGGCATCTGATAACCTCTATATTTGGAATGTAATCATGCCTGATCATATCACGCTGTATATAAAGAACGTGTCTATAAGTTGTATTCAAGTGTGCATAATAGAGTTTTTCCCACAAACGAATATTCGCTGTTGTCTATACAGTTTATTTGCATCACATATCCATTCTGATATTCAGCAAGAGAGAAAAAAAAAGAGTTGTAGAACGGAAATAGGTTTCGACGCATATTTGTGCAAGGGACAAAAACTAACACAGAATATGTAGACGTATTGAATGAATATTTACATCATAGATTTACTCTTTGGGGCATTTTCGATATCAGCTTAGGTGGATTGACCACGTAAGCGACAGAATTTTACGTGTCTTTCACCAGCCCAGACACATTCACCACTCCATTTCATACGTAAAATCATAGAATTATGGGGACATGACTTGCACAAACGTGAGAAGTATATAGACATACACATGAAGGCACGATTCACTGTCCTCGATTGAACACACATTCTACTTATAGTTGTGGGTGGCCCCTTGAAGCTCACATATATATTATACATAGGCGGACGTACATGTCCATATATCTATAAAAGCGACACCATCGATATATTTTGCAGTGTGCGTGTGCGTGGATATAAGGAACGATGAGGAAGGGGATGAGGAATGAGGGTGAGGAATGGCTGGCGCGTGAGGGTTAGTCGAGTTGGTGGTGTGTCCAGTCTACTCAACTGGAGCACAAGCCCAGGGTATAGAGAGTTCGATCAATAGAGGGTACGAAGGCTATATAGGTCTCTAGGAGGTGGACATACCACTACCACCACCACCACCTAGCATTGCCCTGGTCACGCATTCTCACTTTTCTTCATTCACCACTTTTTCTTCGTTTTATCTTCTCATTTTCTCATTTTTTCTCATCCACTTCTCTATGAATTGTATAAATGGATAGATAACTGATGGGGATGATAAATGTTTAAAGCATACGTCACCGATAATTCTTTCATTCTAGAAATTGAAAGGGCTGAGAAGATGAACATGTATTTGGTGAAAAATACTTCACTGCGCTATGTTGAAGAACATTTTCGTATAACTTCTTAGAGTGAAATTGAGAATAATTCATTATGATACCTACCATACGATTCTCACGTAACGTTCACCTAACTATCCTGCACGGTTTTCTTGTTATATTATCTCCGATGAATTTTTCCTTCAACAAATTCGCATGAATTCTCATGAACAATTCGACGAAATTCCATTTATTTCAAGGTTAATAAGAGAATAAAACATGTCAACACTCAATCTTCCATCGAGATAGGAAAAGTCAATCGAGTATGCCATAGGATCGATTACTGAATACATACTCATATACAATCGCCCATTATTGTTCAAATGTCGTTGCATATAATATTAAATCCTGATGGAGAAGGAGAAGGTCGTCGACCTTGGCCTTTTGGTGAAATTATGAAGCACATTCGATTCGATCGTTCCCTCGCCACATATATCGTCGTGGCGCTTCTTGTCCGCACCTTTCCCTATTATATGTACTCTCGCTTATATCTGCTGCACCTCGCCATCGCCCTCCTTGATGTTGCTTTCGCTGGATATTCTTCGCGTTCACCGCTTCTCCCGCATCATCCTCACTATATATCGCGTTTGGTCGTTCTCTCCTGCTCTTTCTTTCCCTTTTGTATATACATATATGTATTTGATGGGGGAACACCGTGCGCGGTCGAACTTGTGTTCGCCAAAGAGTCGCTTGGTGGGTCTTGATCCAATTATCTCATGTCCCTTGTCGGGATCGGCGTACTACGCCATTGGTCTGCCGAGCGGCGATCGTTGGGCCGTTTGTTTTGTGAGTCTAATCGCAGAACGACTCTCCGGTGGTCCTCTCTCCGTGGACTCTCTCGTTGCCCGTCTCCGCACCATTCTCCTTTATATGTATCTATATATTTTTATAGTGCTGATGTAAACTCTGTTGCACTCCCTTATTTTACACACGTTTCTTCTTTACTCGTATTACGTCTCAGTTGATACTCTCTCGGTTTCCATTCTCACTCGCTTTGGTGTTTGTCATCGTCGTTGTCGACATCGTCATCACTGTCATCATCATTGGCGTTGTCGGTATGTATTCGCTCTTCTGACGCCAGATTGTCGGCCGCCATTTTATTTTGAAAAAACGATTACGACGCATAAAATGCACCATCACATACAGCGCTATGACAGTCGCTTCTGTGTTGCCAACGTCGCTCAGGTTGTGGTCTGTAGGCGGATGTTCGTTCATACAATGAAGTGTGTATACACATTTCCAGATTTGTATACAGGTTGTTTACAGGCATGAAGGATACACACTAGAAATGTTTCATGGACAAGTTGAGAAGGACGCAAATAGTATTTGATATCGTAGGACACCAGAGTCAGAGCTATTATGATAGGTCTGACACTCCTTTATCGAGTGTGTGATCTGAAAGGATCAAAATTCGGTTCCATTACTCTCACAATGAATTTTCGGTGTAATTTCAGAATGAATATATAATTCAATATGATTTTCATTTTTTTTTTGATTCCCATTAAGAGTCTCAGGTTAAAGGGAAAACAATGTTGTTGTAACGAAATTGCAAGAATATTTTATCTACAGCCGCGAAGAATGTGAATGCACGCGAGGAACGTATTTTCACAATACATGGTGAATAAAAATCGGAAAATAGTCTGCATCTCTTTTGTCATTTGGTTAGAGATATCATCGTGGAAGAGTACGCTGCGAAAGGTGAAATTGGAATGAAAAAAGGGCTTGATAGAAGTAGAAATGGAAGGAAAGTGACCGTGATGTCTGAATCCCCCTTCACTTCCATACTTTCTTTCACATCTTTTGTTGTGTTCTCGGAAAGAAATACATTTTTGCGCAAGCGATCGCACTGCTCATGTGTGCGCTATCACCACGGTTGTGAGTGCACGCGCTCGGACACATCATGGGGATCATGAGGAGAAACGAGCAGAGCATGTGAAGCGATGGAATGCGTCAATATACTCTACAGTTTATTTATACACGCATATGTATACATACACATATTCACGATGGTAATTTGTGCGGACGCACAGAAACATAGGCCGAGACGAAATTTTCAATAGGTGGGCGTCATTAAAATCGTGCACTCATGGTGATAGCATTGTCCCGATATGGTCGATTAATAATTATGGAAATTCATCACACGATATCCCTTGAAAATCCTTGCCTCTATCTGTTTTTTCTCTCCTTTTGATTAACGTATCAATGATTAGACAATTGAATCAACGACAAGTGGAAAAACTTCGCGGAGGGAAGCAGAATATAAAATTGTCAATTTTATCTCTATCGCAGATTATTTCTTTTGAAATAGTGATTGAGTAAACCTCTCACTGTGAAATGAATTGAGACGTGAAATAAATAAGTTGTTACTATGTGTTGCGACCGAATCGCATATTCGGCTTATTGTTCATGTTTGGACAGCTATCAGAACATGAACTTGTCTATATCGAAATCTTACAACACCAGATCAAATATAATTTCATACAATTTTTTCGACTATTAGATAACTCCCATGAATTCCAATGAATAAGAGAAAAGAGTTGGACATTGTAGAAATTATTGTTGAGAGCAAGAGAAGAAGAAAAATGTAATTGCGAAACGTTTACATACATCTATGTATTCGAGATATATTTTAGAGGGTGAAATGGAGCTCGTGGATTGCTCCAACATAAAGACGTGCAACCCCATAAGACTTCGTCTCCTTTCATGTGTGGACCGGGTGAGTATTTCCACCCTGATTGTTCGTTGATGCGTAGAAGTGTGCGTGGACCAGGGAAACCGAGTGGGAGAATGACACGGATACGAACATGAATGACGGAAAAAAGGAAATGAAAAAAATACTACACATTTGTACATACACACGCACACACACACGCGCGTGTATACATTCATGTATTTCTGCGCGCATACATACTTATATAGATGAGGTGAAGAACGAGGATGAGAGTGTATTGCGTGCACGAATACGAGGATCAATGCTTGCTCGTGCGCTTTCGTTTTCTACACGCATATTTATATATATA
>JABMBR010005366.1:0-15000 GCA_018881525.1 Meteorus sp. PSUC_FEM 10030008
TATATATATATATATATATCCCATACAGATATATGGGAAAACGTGAGACACATGATCGGAAAATAAAGTGAATTCGAGCAAATGAAGCGAAGAGTTGACGCCATCAATGGTGTGTTCATGTAGAGATGAAGCAAAATGAAAAAAAAGTACAGAAATGAAAGAAAAAAAAAAGAAAAACACCACAAGTCCAATACGACGAGTGAGAGAAAAAGAATAATAAAAAGAAAAAAGTACAAACGACAAGCCATTCACTCAGTTAATTAACGAAACGATCGAATGTCGAAGCAAAAACCAAGTGGACACGCCAAGCGACGGCGGCAGCAGCAGTAGCGTACAAGTATATACTAACAGCGAGGTAGTAAAAGAAAAGATGGAGACTCAACATCAGTGAGCGGCAAACAGCGGCGAAGATGATGGTGAAAGAAGATGAAAGAAAAACGGAGAATGAGTTCATCTCTCTACTAATGTAACGGGTCGCGTTAACTCGCACATCCTTCTTAACGCACTTCGAGACGCGCGGGGCAATTATACGTGCCTGAGGCGAACAATGCAAAGTATTACGTCTCGTCACTCTAAACCTTACAGATCCATTTATGCACAAATACACCTACGTTCGATATAGAAACATGACGTGTTTAGATAAAACGTTGACCAAATGCTCCAGGCAATTGCGTCATCGTGTTCCAAATGATGCTTCAATATAAGGACAGTCAACTTGCGAATATTGTCGTTATATGACGTGAGATAATAAAAGAGGCATCATCAAATATTAATACGATGAGTAATATGAATAAATATGAAGAGCAGTCAGAGAGAAAAGATGAAATAAACGAGTAATATTTGCATAGCAAACTATCATCAGCTATGAACTAAGCGTACTCATTTTTTTTTCAGTTTATTCTAACCATAAATAGACTACACACACATCTTCGAACGCAACAGTACACGAATTCTATACAAACAATGATCAGATTTATCTACGCCCTACTTCTATACCTGACAGCGGTTGAAAACCTAAAGAACTATACATTATATACGTGTGCAAATCCTTGACCAGTTGCGGTATATGGATTTCAAAAAGGGGAGAAGGTTTGCCAAAAGGAATACCCGGAATCGGTTAAATTGACGACATGCCTGACGTTGTGGCCAAACTTGTAGGGGGAAGTTGAAGAAACATCGATAACTAAACATTTGGGTTTTTGTTTTCTGTTAATTTCTATTTGTCGAGGAGTTTTGGACAAGTATTGTCACGTATTGGGAATTGAATGTATATGCAATGATTAGGGAAGTTGCACGGATTCAATATCCATAGTTTAATGGTCTGAATAAAAATCTTTCGAACATTCGAATTGATGGGGTAACCATGGAGATCATTTCCGCTACCTGCAGTACTGAGTCAATATTTTTAATGTTCACTTGGAATTTCCTTCCGTGTTCATTATTAATTATTTGCTCTCACAATTAATATGGATAAACGGATTATAATATAAATTATGCGATCAGAATTTCTAAAGGTACAACAGAGCTAATCTTCTATTCAAGAATAGTAAAAGCAGAAATTAAATTTATCTGAACTTGTATATGAAGTGACATCACTAATATCCTCGTGCAGCAACAATTCTTCAGTAATTGCCACGATCGCAGCGTGGTGCTCTTACGGTTTTTCCACATCAATCAAATACTTGAAAATACTATAAAAGCAATGACATGATGTATTGAAAATGATTCTGAGAGCCATACAACTCTGCAATGACGACCACATTTTCTTTCCTTCAATTTACATCTAAATTTCTACATCTTGCAGCTTTTTCTCATGGAGCAGAAGATATTCATACATGTCAGCAAAGGGGTTCAAGAATAGATGAACAAGATGTATGACCCCTTGGACAGTCATTGAATCACGATTAAAAATTTTTTTTATCCATTTATACTGTGAGCAAAATGGTTAGCTAGACACTCACTAATATTTATGCATAGAAAGTGATACATACACACGCATTTCTATACATAGTGCACTCTAACTCTGATGCTATCGGCTGAAATCTATTATACCCCGAGAGAACCTGCTTATGCACGAGCTATACCAGCCAAACTGGATTTATACGTGTTATAACTTTAGCTGTATATTATTTGTTCCAAATATGCACCAGTACGAACACCATCTCATACGGAAGGTCACGCATATAAAGTTGCTTTAGAATAAACCGGAACTTCACATCACAATGTTGAGACTGGTCAGGGATAATTTTCTACACGGATGCGAATCGGTCTATGAAGATTCGGGATGAAGTGGTAGATGTGGAAGTATAAAAGGGTCAGAAAAGACAGGCAGAAGTGAGAATATTTAATAACAACCCAGATGACGAGTGCAAGCGTTTTTGTAGTGCTGCAACGAGGTCACAGACCCATGGAAGAGGTGAGACTCCCATCGTGGAGGTCTTGTCATGTGTGTTTCAGATCTATGTTCATTGCATAACTCATACTGCTTTCTAACGTTCGTCTATTTCTGTAGGAGAATTCATGCCATGTGATGAAGACACACAGGACCGTGGTAGTAAAAAACTCTTGAGAGAATATCAGACAAAAAAAGATCTGAATGAATTTCAATTGCTCCATGTCGAAATTAGTATCAGACATTGATGGAAGTATTCCGGATTCATCCAACCGGTTATTGAATGGTGTTCACAAATATTTCTTCATAATTCGTTCAAACACTCAATCAATTGATAAAAACTTCCAAAATGTTATTGGCATTGTTGTACCGAAATTTGTCAGATAAATTGAAGTAAATTTCTGTTTCATTGCGAGTGACGAAGTCGCATTAAATCAAATTTATGTGATTTGTTCCAAATGGTTTTTTCCTGGGTGTAAAAGACCATGGATATGTAGCCTATAATATAGCATTGTATATATTATATAGTACGATCCGGTATCTGCTCGCTCGTATAAAAGCACCACAGTATCTCAGGATAATTTGGAAGAACGCCCTTTTCGCTGCTACCACGGAATAAGTGTGTATACATGTCGAGTACGCAAGCTGACTATATGCGAGATCTCCAGGAGGAAGTCAAACAATATATACACATTGTATATATAAAAGTATATAAAAAGTGGATGTGGATGAAGGAAAAAGAGCACGAACGTAGTTGAAACGTGACTGGACGAAGCGGTAAACGACAACGTACTTCCGATTTACGATGGTCGACCTCTTTGCACAGTGCGAGACAGAAAGCTCAGGGGGAGGTTGAGAGAAAATTTCGCATTTTGACTGAAGATTACTGCGCAAAACACACAACCTTGATTCTCATCCATCCTATAAATTCCTTGATTCATGTAATTCATTTTTTCATTCAATTTCTTTCTCGATTTTTATATTTTTTTTCTTCTTTCTTTGCCATTCAATTTTTTTTTTTTGACTCTCGTTAAAGTTTTACAGTTACCAGTACTTATGGACAGTGAATGATAATTATTTATGATGGTTGTAGCTGAATATTTTCTGAGAAAATTCGTAATAACGTTTGGATTAGTCAGCCATCAGTTCAATGTTTTATTATACCCCACGCTCGCGCCACATTGGCTACACATATCCTACATGAGTCATCACGCAAAATTGCAATCGATCGATATAAACACTCACAGACTTGTATGTATATCTATATATTGCAATATGTATGAGTGTATATGTGTAGATATGTTAGTCGTCACGTACGTTTGAAGCTGTCGTCGCAACCTCGTTTGTGTGCGTTGCGAATAGAATAAGGGTGAGAAAACGTCGCGCAATGACGCGCGATGTCGTAGAAGAAAAAGGGCGAACTTGGCATGAATTTATTCTCACCACGCGTTCTTGATCGCATTAGAAGTGTGAGACAACAAGGACAGCTTTTAGAAAAGCACCGTTCACGATATAGAACATGGTGAGAGAAGAGAGCAAGAACGTAGTGATGAAGAAGAAAACAGAAAAAACCAAGGGGAATAAATGGTGAAAGAAGACAAGAAGAGAGATAGCAAAAAGATGCAAGGAATCCTTTACAAACATTTTTTCCTATGCATTCATATACACACCCACATTTTTGTCTCTTTCTCTTTTGTTAACCTTGAATTTTACACATCTTACGTATAAGAAATCGTTTTTGGCGTCATTGCAATTTTTTATTTGCTCATTCATTTCATTTTCTTTTTTATAGTCAACCGGGGAAATAATCCACAAAGAATACTTTGAACTTTTTTCTTTCCCACCGTCATTTGTCTAAACATTCGATTGATTTATTATTCTCCTTTTTCTTCTCGTTTTATATATAGACTTTGAGTATCCTTCGTATATATTTTATTGGCTGTTGGCTGTGCAATTCCATTGATTTTATATACGTGAGTTGGTGATCGTTTCTGATGACACGACTCTATATACATATATATAACTGCACTTTTATGTCGTTATGAGACGCGCACAATGTTCACGCACTCTCGTTTATATATATATACATGAACTTATGTGGAGGCGCCCGCGGGACCAATTTGTGCTCCACGTGGTGCGCGCACACTCGTAATCGTAAATATCGGTCGGCGTGTGTTATATCCCGGAAATAATAACGATTCAACGAGAAGGAACGATCGTGCACGCGGTATATCAGAGTATGTAGGGTGCAGACGAGCAAATAAAGCAGGGGAAAAATAAAAATGGCGAATTATCTGAGTGAAAGTTAAATAATATGGAAGAATTGACATTACGATGTGTCAACCGCATAGAGATTCGTATTTGTATATGATATCAAATCAGATTTATGATTGGTACGTAGAGATATATCTGTGATTGTTCATGTTTGCATAGTGAATAAAATCACTGGGAAAAATGTCCTGTCACATGGTCGAAAGAGCAAGGTTCATTCAATTCTAATCTCACACTGTTCAACTTACTTCATCATGAACCTACTCCTCACCATTGAACACAGTGGCAGTTGATGAAAATACATTGGCAGAAAGTTAAAATGCAGAGCATTCAGATCAACTCCGAACTGTGATCATGAAATTTCGTTATGTCAGTATTTTACATTATTTTTTATTTCAAATCTTCTCAGTTACCATATACAGAAAAAGAATTGAATATGAAAAAGGGACCGAATCTGATGATGTGAATAATAAATGAACTTAATCTGATAATATAATTCCAGTATTGATGCAAGAGAAGAAGTGGAGCTTGTTCATTAAGGCGAAAATATTCAACGATAATATTCTCTTCGGAATGAATATCAAACAACTTTATCCCACACCACTGAACCGATATATATCGATAATTTTCCAAGACACATCGTTTTTGCGATATTATCACGTCTTCATCTCATCTAATAATAATAATTAAAAGTAGAAAGAGCCATCCGGCTTTCAGAAAGTCGAGGAAAAATCAATCGATACTGATTTGTTATGACAAAATTAATCATACCTTCATCTAGAATGCAGTCACTTTTCTATCTGAGTCACTCAGTTTTTATCTATTGAATAATCAAATCCTCTGGTTAATCAATCAGTTGAACAAAATAAGCAAATAAATTGAATACTAAAATGAAATCATTAAAAAGAAAGGCGAATATATGAAAAAACTTTCACAATGACGTAATGTCTACATAATTAAATTTTTTCCCTTCTGAAACAACCGAAATTAAAATAAAATCCACTGAACACGCGGATCGTGTGCACAACACACGCATCATCACCATACAGATATCGTGAGACACGTAAAGCATTAGCACGAGTAGAGTTGAAAATGAGGATTTAGAGTTGACTTGACAACAGAGTCAGAAGTCCAAATACCACATCCACTCACACATACATCCACATTTCCGAGACAACCACCATATATGAAGAAGCTTCTGTGTCGTGAGAGAGTGTACATCAGGCGACAAACGCGTTCACGTCAAATTTTATCGCGCACACAGAGATTAACGCCGTAGCGTGCGTGTAATGGTATGGGGGAAAGTAAAGTTGTCGTGAATGCGCGCGCGAACTGACGAAATATAATGTATATGGTTTACCAACATTTTACTACACCATATATACCTATATCCACAATTCATACTCATATATCAACATCATATATTTATAAACACACATATAACTTCGCATACATAAACATATGCATAAGTATTTATATATACGCGCGTCGAGAGTTATCCGACAAGTCAGAGAAGCTTCCACCACCATCGCCACACTTCTCTTCGGTTGCAGCTTGTTATCTTATTGTATTGTTGGTTGCGGTGCGCGACGCGCCGTCTTCAACCAGGTTTCTCATTTCATCTCTCTCGTGCTATTTCTCATTCTTTCTCTCCCTCTTTATCTATATATGCCCAACACATATATATTTATATACGTTGCGCCCCTACCGGCGCCGCATAGTGTCAACGAAGTTGCCGAACCACTCTCCTGCAGAGAGCTGCAGATGAGAGAGACGACGACACACTCGGATGGAGGAGCCATCAAATGAAAGGGTATATATAAATCCACATGCATACACTTATATAAAATGAAAGAAAGCAAATATCGTCTTGATTATGGTAATATATCGTGCAACTGCAGCTGACCGTGATGTCCGAAAATAGATGGTGGATATTCGATGGAATGTTGAGGGGATTTGTCTACATATGTGTGTGTCTCTCTCTGCTTTTCATTATGCCTTTTTTTATTCTCGTTCCCATCTTCGTGTCTCTCACGAATTTCATGGAACTGCGTTCATAGTCTCAGTAACCGCGAACTCAAAATGACGATGAGGAAATGGCAATGTGATGCATATATGTTTATATGTGTATATAGTATTACATTTACTATATACGTTTGTGGCAGACATTTCACCATTCTCCCGACGGGTCGAGTGTGGTGAATCACGTGACGGCTCTGTAATATTCTGTTTTACGCTACTTTGTATGCTGCAGTATTCATTACGTGTCGACGTACCATTTTACCGCAGTATTTATATATACATAAGTGTATGTTATACATATTCTATTCGCTTTTCTATATTTTCGCCTTTTCGTACATTGGGGTAATATGCTTTAAGTTGAAAGAATTAACTTGCACGTTAACTTGTTATTTATATCGAAATATCTTCGAGGATGAGGATGCGGTCGAATTTCGCATGGCAGTCGAAAAACTTTAGTGTTATTGAGGTACTGGTGATAGTCGTGAAGGTCGACGAGTACTCATTGAAAACTTCAGACATGTTTTTTCGGAATAAAAATTATGTTTCCTTGGCTCGTTGGCATGATATTTTGTGAAGTAGATTAGTTGAATTTCAAACAAGTTTGATTGGATTCAAACTTGACTTCACGATAACGAATGAAAATTGGAAAGAGACATGAGATAAATATCTATTTTTATCATGAATTTCATTATTATGAATCACAATATTTGATTATCTCACAGATATAAACGGAAGAACAGTTGTAGTTAAATTGTAGTTCTAAGAATTTTTCATTTGTCATTCATCTGTCACATAAAAGTTAAACACAAAAATTGAAACGATAGAGTTTGAATAATTATCATGAACGTGTTGCAAGAAAATTCGTCATTGTGCGATAATTGTTCGCTCTCAATGGGATGAATCATAAATTTATTTCTGTATAATACAGAATATGCAGCTGTCAGTATATATAAATTTTAATTTCTTAACATGGTCATGTATCCGATAACTTCTCTCTACATACTCTACGAGAGCGCTTTCTTCCTCATATTTATGTGTATACTTGTTTATTTATTTCACTGTATCTCTTTTCCACTTGTGCATTTTCACTGTCTGCTCATTTCTCCAACTTCTTCACTTACTCTTTTGGCTGTTGAGACGAGACGAGCCGCGAGTCAACAAGAGTTAAGAGTAGACGATCTCTGGGATGAGAGTGAAATCGCGTACACCATTTGTAAAAGCTGTCTCTCGTTAGTACGCTTTTACGCTGTGTTACATCTTGACTTCATCATGAAATTTATTATGCACAAACGTAACCAATATACATATAAATATGAATTAATATATTACCAAACAATAAGATAATAAATTCGAATGAAATAAATATAATAACCTGCAAAATGAAATACAACAACGATGAATATATAACAATGTCAAACTGTATTTGTTGAAGATCGTGTGGGGGATTTGGTAAGGTGTTTTGAATGTTGGATAGGATGGGTGTGCAAAGCTCGCGCAAAAAAACGTGAAGTAAAGGCACGGGGCCTCGAGGAATGCCTTTAGAACCTTTCAAGACGCTGTATACAAAGCATGAAAAATTCTCAGTAAAATATCGACAGCTCCCGTCTCGAATACTAGGAAACTTGAAAGGTATATGCATACGTGTATGTGTATTCATGTATATTTACTGGGACGGAGCATGCAGCTTATCGCAACCCGCCGCGAGTCGGGGGGAAGTGGTGTATCCGCTTCCGCGACTGGCTCAAAAAGAAAAAAAAAATGTATACACATAATAAAATGAGAAAATACATATGGGGTTTTTTTTTCTTGTTCGAAATTGCATAAATATGTTGTCGTTCCCATGAGCAATATTACGGTAACTTGGGATTGATATAAACATATACGTAATTTCCATTAACATATTTTAATCTTAATTCGAGCAATTCATATCAGCACATTTTTTAATTGCAAGAGTGAATGGAAGAGTCGCGCTTCAAATGTACCGCTAGTCTCTCATCCATACACACTGATTTTCTTCCCCTTCCCATCGCACGCTAACTGCTCCATATGACTTTAGTGTATACATATGGTGGGAAGTTAAGGTCGAGGCGAAAGACCGAATGAGAGTAAGGGAAAAGATACTGTCGCCAAGTAGATATGCACACGCTCATTATTTCATGATAAAATACTGCCTTTTGATTTCCAATCTTTCTTTACATTCATTTATATTTATACACATAATCGAACGAGTGGCTTGAGTGTAGCTATATCTGAGTATATAATACGCATGCAGCCGTGATAAACACTGCGAAGTATGTATAGAAATCAAGTCAGTATCAAACTCACTGATCTCACTTCGCCAATACTCCTGATTTATTTATTTATTTAATTATTTTCTCTTTCGTGTCTTCCTTGTTGGTTATCTCGCTTTACGAATGTTGCGGGATTGTGTAAAAATTTAAGAATAGCGAGGGAGAAAGGCAGAGAGAGAGAGAGAGAGAAAAAAAAAGTGAGGAAGAAAAAAGAAATGCAACGAAAGCGTGATAGAGAGGGGAGAAAGAAGAGTGGACAAGACGCGGGGTCGTAACCGCATGAATGTCAGTTTAAAGAATATTCTTCTTCGCCCTTTCTCGTTGATTTCTTGCATTCGCCCGTTTCGTATAGGTTTACGTATCGTCAATTGTCCATCTTTGTCGAGTTTGGTGAGATCTTCGTTACTCTTACGGTGTTTGAAGCACAAAGAAACGAGATTACACCAATGTATATTGTATATAGTGTGGTGCCGCGATGTTGGCCCCTCGAGTTGTCCCGCACCATGCTAGCAAACCCCCTCCCGTCTGACGTCGCACCCCGGGAGACCACCCACTCATAAAGCGAGGGCGATAGTCACCGGCCGATGTGTGTCCGAAGTAAAGCCAAACCGTGTTGCCGGTTCTACAGCAGCGTAGCGCTTCTCTCTACCATTCTCTATACTCCACATACTCGCAGCAAACACCAAGAGTAGGAGCGTCACAGGAGCGGTAAAATTATGAACGATAGTGGGGGCGTTGGCGCATGCGCTAAAGTATATTTATTGAGCGTTAGAGGGGCATAAAGCCGATGTGGCGACGGGCACACAGTATGACGTGGCATGGTGGGAGCGCTGAACGCCGCCACTCTCCATTTTAATGTGCGTGATTACAAGCGGTGGGGAGAATAAACGAGTTGAACACGCACAGAGCATGAGCTGCAATAATTCGGCGTGTAAGGGGCAATGGCGCTAGTGTCGTGAGCAGTCGCTGTCGCGCCAGGCACTCGCTCCAGTCCGAGCAGTCGCAATTCCGTCGCCTAACCAGCATCGCTCGCCTCTTTTACCTTTTCACCCTCTCGTAAACGCATCGAGGCTTTTTGCCGCAAAGCTGCATCAATTCGCCCGTATTCCCCGTCTCCCCTACCCCCCTAAAGCCTCAACACCGCCACCACTATCCCTCCTCCTGTTATTTATCGGTCGCGTTTGTTCAAACGTTTGTCGTAAACGCGCCCATCGTCGGCGCTGAGTCGCGGGTGGTGTCAATAACGCTGGTGAGACATATATTTCAACAAATTCAACGTTATTCAATTATATAAATAAATCATCTCCAACGGCTGGCCAATATTGGAAATCGTGTGTCCTCATAGTTCTCAAAAAACAAGAAAAAACAAAAGGTGAATGCAATATATTGTTTAATAAGAAGAAATAAAAATAAGGAGACGAAAATAAATATAAAAATAATAACCATATAAAGGCAATTGCACGACAATATCGAGGACACGAATGTTACGTTACCTTTAGTGCCAGTTAGTCAGCTGAGTTCGGCATATGTTTTCAATATTTTTTCTAATAATATATATATATACATACATATATCTACGAAACGTAGTCACGCGGTGTTCATCATTTATTAGTGGCAGGCTGATATCAAACGGAGTAACATCACACGCGTGGATTTGGACCGGCGTTTTCAGTGAGAATAAATGAGAGAATAAAAAATAACAAACGAGTGTCGTCACAGCACCGCGTGCATTCAACTGTTTGCTCACGGGTTCGAAGTAAGTGTGCGTTCATCAATCGTCATCGATACAGTTTGTTGCATTCAAACAGTATGAGCGGAGGAAAAAAAATTGTTTGAAGTGTCTACTGTTTATTGAAATTTAATGAATGTTGTTGAAAACGCGTGAGTCAAAGATTTTTCTCTCTCTTATTCTCGTCCACATCAAAACACAAACATCTATTTTTTGCTTCCGGATAGTCACATATTCTTCTATGCGGGTCTCACACTTTTTTTTTCGCTTCTACGAAAAATTTTGAGGTGCTCAGTGTTGAACGTTTTCCGTGGTAGTTGAAGGTCAAACACGAATAAAAATGTGGAATCTGAAAGTTCGGACAAATAAAAGAAGTAAATGGGGAAAAGCAATGTGCTAGATTTATATAATAATCTTATGTAAAGGTTGAAACTTTGTTTTCTTCATTTACTCAATTCAATTACAATATTTTTGAATTCTTAACATTCCAATGACAATTATTAATTGATACTATTTCGAGGGTACATAGCATTTTCATGATGAAATGAAGTTAACTCATAATGATAAAAAAAATCAATAGAGTTAAATGTTGGAAGTTTATTACGTAACACTGATCAATATTTCAAAGTCTAAAACGTGGTTTCACGAGACATTTCAATTCTTGCGAAAAATTTTTAGCACTCAATTTCCGTTGTCGTTTGTTCTCGTATGAACAAAGCGCGCGAAGTTGTTTGTGCAATGAAATTAGTGGAAAAAAAAAAACATGAGTTAAAAGAAGCGAAAGCTCGTGATAATAAGAAACTATAGTGTCCCATTATTCATTTCTATTTTTGTTGTATACTCATTCTCTTCATTACATTCATATAAACTCAACGTGACAAATGTAACCACGCGTATCTCTAACAAATCACACAATTCCTAACCTCTTCATACCGTTACTGTGCATATATCGTTAACCAATCATGTATTCCCTCGTGGTTTGAATGGTTGTGTCATCGTGCCAAACACATTTCGTATCTCACCACAATTTTTTCATTGTCACAGTAAAATCCAACACGAATATATTATTAACAAAATATATATTGATCTATTCGAGAAACTACACATACAACACGTCCATGCTCAAACGTTCACCAAATCCAGCGAGACAAACGAGAGTTCTCAATACGATAACAATTTCGTTTCACACAGACGAATATGTTTAGTCATCCCCCGTAATATTTCGCAACTGACGACAAACAAATTTTACATTTTCTCCACAACTTTTCTCAGTATGATTTTACTCTTCATTCCCACAATTCGATTTGTTTCATCAACAAAATCGCTTGAGCTGACACGAGAAAGTAGAAATACGGAAGAGTGTCAATTTTTTTGACAAGTGCATGAAACACAGCTTGGATTCCAAAGATCCAGGCTGTCTAACTGTGATACTACTTCAATCGTTTGTCTTACCAGGATTAAGCAATTATATCTGCATAAAAATAATTGACAATGGACCAGTGCATTATCATTTGCAACATTGCACACTATCCCGCTCATTTTCTCGCTACTATTACTGTCAACTTGAGCTCACTTGAAATATCCCCCAACATCCTACGTGTCTCCTGTTGCCCAGGGTGATGTCATTGTCGAGCATTAAGCGTTTCTCTCCTCTTTCCTCCATCTCTATCTCTGTTTCTCATTCTTACTCTCACTCTCACTCCAATTCTCTAATGTATCGTTGTGTCTTTTGCTTGCTCGCGCAACATGATACTCCTCAACACCCCGCGTACTCGTTAACGCGTGGACGATGCAGACCGTTGAGAAATTCATAATTCTCTCGGTTATCTCTCGTTCTCTCCTTCTACACACTAGTTCTTATGTATATATCATCACAACGCCAACCAACCATTTATATATTCGTTCTATATATATACACATACCTACATCGATACATATGTACATGAATTTTTTCCACTCAACTATTTGTGTCATTCTCGTACATAACCAATACATAGAAAGCTCGTAAACGCGAATGAAAACCGCGTGGCACTATCGAGGGAACGATTTTCGCTTTCGGGGAAACCCATTTTGGTTACGTACATTGAAGTTGAAAAATAAAATATCAAAAAAAAAAAAAAGAAATAAAAGGAGAGAATTTCATTCGTGATTCGTGACTCGCCCATGCTGAACGCCCGACCCCGTTCGTCACGCTCGTTTGTGCCATTATTTTTATCCTTGTCCGTTTGCTGTGTGGACGCTTATCGCCCTCGAAATTCACGATTCTACTAAAAAAGAAGCTTATGCAACACACGACTAACGAATCTACATGGACACATGTAATGTATATCACTGAATATATGCACATGTGTGTGTGTGTGTGTGTATTTTTTTTTCTCGACGGACAATTGTAGTTGAGGTCACTATCTGCGTTCAACCACTCGCGATCTCGACGTCCAGCCCAGCAGGAATTCCGTAATCGAGTTTAATATTCTTTTATATGTATACGTGCAATATAGGTTTTCATTTATATATATGTCTGTATGTCGCAATGAAAAGTCGAGGTTACATCGTAGTCCAGACTCGCGCGAACACTTTAAATGGCAAAGTTTCGAACGAGTTGTTATAGTTAGTCAATTAAAGATAAAAAAAAGGCGAGAACGAGATTGTTTCTTTACCTGCACCGATAACTATCGAGTTGAATAATTCACTTGGCTCGTGTCTTGTTCATGTACGATTAATATCACATCTGTGTTGGAAATATCACGTGTGCAAAAGTGTCGTGTCATCTGCTTTAGTGTGCGTGGGTGTATATAGATAAATGTGTGTTTGAATTATGTGAGAATAAGAGAGTGAGCGAAAAGAAATGGGTGGTGAAAAATAAAAGAGGAACACATGTGTGAAGTCATGCATTATGTTCGCGCGATTGAAGTGACGATGGATTTTACCATCTCACCTTTTATTACTACAACACACACCAAATATCATCTTTTTATGTATTATTTTACCGCGCGTTTGCAAGTTGAACACTCGTCACGGAATGCGTGATCCGCCACAGTGCGCTTGCACTTCCGCGAGCGTCCAAATGAGGCGTCAATCATCATCATCATCATCATCATCATCATCATCATTATCATCATTATCATCATTGTTTTTCATCATTACTGTTATTATATTACATGCGTTATCCACTCTGCGTTTGGACACTTGTGTATAAAGAAAACAGAAAGAAAATGTGATAGATATGGATACATTGTAGTACCTCGTACAGGTCAGAAAGTAATAATTTAGTATTGTTGAAACTTGTTACTTATGAACCATATGGTTGAGTTGGAATAGTTGCTCAAAGGAATGTAGCAGCAGATATAGTTGTCATAGCTATTTAAGATATTGCTATCATACGAAAATGTATGCGATGTCGTTGAGAGCTAAAGTTTAGGCACAATCTCTTTGATGTGCAAGTTTATTCATACGAGATGAATTCATTTCACGTATTAAATTCTCTTGAAAGGCAGTCTTGAACTTTTACAAATTCATGCTCTTTAGTATTTCTCTATCTTATTCGTCTTGATCAAATTATGTAGACAGGTAATTAATAATAAATTTTAGGAGAAATTTCCATATAATTATTCGTTAAATGTACACTCAACTGATATATTTTTTATAATGTGCACAGATATGGCTACCATTGAATAGTTACTCCTATGGTTATGAGAGTAATTTTGATCGCTGTTATCATTTGGTTAAGTAGTCGTTGAAAACTTACAAAGTGATTGTGTTATATTGTTACCGCTTTATCAATGGTTTACCAATCGTGCTAGAGATCATTAGGACAGGTAATTGTCATTACTCATCGTGCCTCATAAACGTCTTCTACATTTGTTTCTAGGAATATTTCAAATCGTCTTCACAAAGGTTTCACATTTTGTCAGTGTAATATTTTTGCGTATCTGTGAGATAATATGCAGATGATGTTACTGAAAATTTGTTGGTTTCATCTAATTACAAACATTTTCACTTCTTCATTCTGTGTTTATTAAACCTGTTACTGAGTCACACAAAAGATCATAGAAGAGGAAAAAGTATGCGGAATAAGAGAGATATGAAGGGTGGGAGTGGCAGAGGGAATGAAAATAGTGGAGTACATAAAGTAGTAAATGTGGAGAAGAAATTCGTGTTCTGTGAATTCATCGCGTGCTGAAATTTCAACTGGTGTTACAGACCGCGGTGTCATTACTCAAAAATATTTTCTCTTCCACTATTTTTCCGTTCTTTTATTTCAATTTAACCTATACTTATTCACATTGTCTACACAC
>JABMBR010005367.1:0-16139 GCA_018881525.1 Meteorus sp. PSUC_FEM 10030008
CTCGGTTTCCTAGCAACAAAAGCTACCTAAACACACCGTTCTACAATTTTCATCTCTGATTGTTTAAAAAATTGTTGTAAACAAATGCATTGTTTGAAACATAAATTAAAACTTTATATTGCCCGCACAATAACTGCAATGAACAAAATAGAGTACAAATCTTCTTTATTGTAGGGCATGTATTGGAACAACTATCGCCGTTGCGGCGTGATGTTCCACTCCACTGTTTAGAATTGTGAAAAACCAATGTTGATACTTCCCCGGATGCTAAAGATAATCGGACCATTATTGGCTCTAGACGATGACGAACATGATACCACTCCTGATTTTCTATCGAAATTCGTTACCCTACCATGTTTGCACCGCAAACACACTTGCAGATGCTTGCACACAGCAGATGCTGTATCTGATGTTGGTACTGAGGATAGGAATTGAATACCGGTAATTTTGGGCATACTGCAACTATATTGGTATGCGCAATTGATTCGCTTCCATTATGATTGTTTATTGTATCTGGTTCACTTTTCTCATCATTCAAAACTATATATGATAGTGAAAACCTTTGTAATTCTGGTATGACTCCATATACATAACGAAGCTTCGTAAACATTTCATCGATCGCTCTATGATAATCATTGCAGTTCACTTGACTTTTCATATTTCCCCTAATTTCGGTAGCATAAGCCTGTGAAATTCTACATTCTTCGTTTTCAATATTATTGCATGTTTCAACATAAAAATTTCTGGTCAAAATGACATGGCGTTTTTGCTTGGATCCAAATTTACTTGTGTTAATATTATCTCCATAATGGGATATTAATCGTGATTGGATTGTTTCATCGTGGGAGACATATTCTGTTGACAGTATATTCTTCAGGTTTGATAGAATTTCCAATTTTCATTCATTCCTATAAATTTCTTTTATAGCTACATCTATTATCAGACTTCAAAAATTATCCTTTTCTTGGCTTTATAACTTTGTGCAAAACTTTTTATAGACGGATAAAAATTTCTTCGATATTTTACACCTTAATTCTGAATATATATTACTCCGACAATTCTTTCACGGATTCCCCTGCAGAAATCAACAATTTTCGAGACAACGAAACCGATTGAAGTATTCGGTTGCGCTTGCTTCCATCGTCCTTCCTCTCATCTTATTCGTTTATTTTCATTCCACAAACAAAACAATTATTATTTCAGTGAGAATTTATGGAAGGTGGTAGTTTTGAATGAGACGTGTAATGAAAAAAAATTGAAGTCAAACCAGGAGAAAGATAACGCAATCAAAAACAGTATAATGCCATACAAAAAATGTAGATAATTAATTTATATATTTTTATACATTATCAACATCCCTAGTGTTGACCATCAACAAGAATAACGTAGTAGTTATTATTTTATATTGCTTTATCAATATTCTGAATCAGAGTAGAATATTGAATGTCATATTTAATACATGCAACGGAATTTCGTTTCAATTCATAACAAAATTGGGGAATATGACAATTTATATGAAAAATATCAATACATGTAGGTGGCGCTATTTCTATTATTCGAAAAAATAATCCGCGTGCGATGCTAGAGATTTGAGGTTAAGTCGCAGACCAGTGATTCTTGTTGGCAAACATTGCCGCTGGATTCTCGAGGCAGATGAATAATGAATGAACAATGTTTCGACAAATTTGTAATTTCCGTTATGTTAAAGAATTTAACGCTATATGCAACCTTCGAAAATATTCTGTGAGTATTGTCGATAACTGAATCACTTACGGAGTAATTATATTCGTAAATAACAATGACATTTACTGATCAATCAAACATTGAGGTTACACCCATCTCGGGAGCTCATATGGTGGCTGCAATCAGCACGGATGAGGGAGAAGATGAAACCGATCGAAAAAACAACTTGAAAAGAAATATGAATCCGATAATTGTATGTAAACGGAAAGAATTCAATTTTTATCCAGGAACGACATACAATAAATTCGACGTCATTCCCATCGCCTCAAAAGGGTGGCAGCATAATAAATCCAAAGGAGATTATTTCACGATTTATCCAACTATGGAGGTAACGTAATATATAAATCCGAAGTTATTGTATCAGTATAGGAGAAAATCGAGCATCGTATCTTTTCAGGATGAGGATGATCCTGAAGAAAAATGTACATTTAAAAATTTGAGCATCGATTCACGTTTAATTGAGAGTTTAAAGAGAGACAATATCCATGAGCCTACAACAATACAAAGACGTGCAATTCCAGAAATTTTAAATGGTCGAAATGTAACTGTCACGGCAGAAACCGGGTGTGGGAAGACGTTGGCATATCTGTTACCTATTGTCAGTCAAATACTGAAATGGAAGTCTACTTTGGGTGCTAGATCCCCGAATTCCCCCCTTGCTGTGATTATTACTCCTAGTCGTGAATTAACCTTACAAATTGGGGTAGTTATAACCTTCAATTACAATATTTGTTTCATTAGTGGTTCCAACCACTCTATATAAAATTGATTGCTTCAGGAGCACGCCAAAAAATTGACGTATGGTTTGGATGTTGATGTCAAAACACTCACTGGTGGGAGGACAAAAAAGTTGATGCGAAATCCATCGATTAGAGATGTTGATATTCTGATTGGTACATTAGGCGTTACTGGTAAATTGACAGCTACGGGCATGTATAAGTTGAATCACGTTCGATATACAGTAATTGATGAGGCGCATGCCTTATTTGATGAATCATTCGACGACAAAATGTCTGTCCTCCTCCGCAGAATTAATGTAAGTACTTCGTAGATATCAAAATTATGAACTTCATCGATATCCAGTATTCTTTAATCATTCGTTGATGAACAGTTCGGATTTAGACAACCGACGGAATCGGTCCCGCATAGCAGTCAACTTTTATTGGTGTCTGCTACAATACCTGAGAACTTCCCAGAGTATCTAAGTCAAAGTGTTAATGTGAGTTTCATCGATTATTACAATTGACTTGCGAACCTTGACGGAATGACTCTTTTTGCATTATGGTCCACAGCCAGAATCGATAGTGAAAATCGCTACAAAGAATTGTCATCGTGTATTGATACCACAAAAATTCTTGAGACTTGGTGAAACAGAGAAACCACCAACGTTATTGAAAATGGTTAAATGGAGAGTTGCTCAAAAGTCGCCAACCATTGTGTTCAGTAATAGTAGTGCAACAAGTGATTGGATATCAATATTTCTTAATCATATGAATATAAAAGCCATATCATTGAATGGGCAGATGAGGATGGTCATTAGAAAAGACAAATATAGACAATTCAGAAACGCTGAAGTAAATGTTCTGTCAACCACAAATGCAGGTGCAAGAGGATTGGATACACTAATGGTGGATAGTGTTATAAATTATGATTTTCCTTTGAATACAGCTGATTACGTTCATAGGTTCGTTGAGCAGAGAAAATATTATTCGATTCGCGTGATTTGTATGCAAAATTGGAATGATTTTCATTGCTTGGAATTCAGATGCGGCAGAACTGGTAGGATTGGTGGTGCGACTAATGGACAAGTGATCAATTTCATTACGAAACCACTCGAAATTGAATTAGTCAAGAAAATCGAGCGCGCAACGCGAAGAAATAGAGCTTTACCGATGTTCAATATTCAAGAGCAGAGAGAGACCCAAGCCATGGATGCAGAATTGAAATCCATGCTGGATACTGGTAAATCAATGTGAAGTTTTTATTTATAAGTATTTAGTTTTCGATCAATGCCAATAAAACTAATTGAATTGAAATATATATCTGTTAATATCATGGATTTTAAGAATTACCAATTGACATCCTACCCATGTGAAGCAAAACGAAGTGAAATTGGCAGGGAAAGGGTGAGAGTAAGAGAGAAAGACGGAGGATGGGCAATTTTGGCATAAAGATATGAAGGATGGGAGGGAACTGTTATACCACACCCATCCCATCCGTTCCATCATTCAATTTACGTACCTTCACATCCTGCTTTGAGCATATGTTACAAATGTCCATATCAAACGAACCACAATTTTTACGTGGAACGCGTATGTAATTCATGTTTGTCGCTGTTTTTTTTCTCTTCATCTGTATACCATCAGAATTTCGTTTATATTTCAATCCCTACAATAGATCCCACGTTGAAGAAGTGATAAAATCGCGATGAATTTTCATGAAATCCAAGAATTTCAAGATTAACTATTTTAAATACAGTGAATTGCACACTAGTGGTGATAATAATAATTGAACGATTAGCGTAGGCAGATGCGTGACATGTAGGACAGGGGCGTTCTATTGAAGAAAAGGAAAAAAAAACATAAAAACAAAAAAGCGATACAATTGAATATGATTCCGTGCGGAAATTGTTTGTTCGTTCCACGATTGCCCGAGAATGCGAATGAGAACAGTGGTACGAGATGAAAAAAGGGAGTGAAGAATTCAACGAATGAATAGAGATATGAGTCACGTTCACTCGGAAATGCCTGGAATTCCTGACCAATCTTCGGATGAACACAGGGATATATCGATGATGTTTGGTCTCTCGCCAAAGACCATGTGTGCGGTACAATGTATACTCGAGCAAAGTCATCGTTATATTTATGTACATAGGTCTTGACTGAAAATCAACCATGTACAGTGTAAATAGGTATACGCAAAGAAGTTTCTGCTCTATCTGAATGAAAATGTGTAGATATTTTTCAGAGTATACTCCCACGAACTGCTATCTCTCTTTTCAACACCGACAATTCTTATGTGATGCTCATAAAGAGAAGTAAAAGAGGCATCATCGTCACACGGGGCCGAGCAGGCCCCAGGGCCCCCTGACGCCGTCACAATTGCTTTGGCATCTGTGTCCCCCACTTTGTTATGAGCCCCCACTACCACCAACAACAGAATGCTCCTTTTTCTTTTTCTCTTTCTCCTTTTTCATCACTTTACAGCGGCATTGGTTTTATTCTGTTGCACTATTCCACAGTGCTCTACACTGCTTACACTCCCTGGCATTACACACCAATACCATGAGACGTTGATTCTGCTCGGTTTTGCTCTCACTAGAGAACGCGCGGTATATTCTCGTTGATTCTTGTGTCTTGTCCGTCTCGTACGCATCGCGTGGTACTGGTTAGTGCTGATGTTGTGCATTCATTGTGTTGTTTTCGACTCATTATATTTTTACATATTTATTCCATTGAAATTCAATAACACATGGAATTTTTAGTTCATTAACTTCCGGTTTGTGTCATGTATTTTTCAGTAATGGTGAAATCCCATCAATCAAATTGATCTTCCTTTATCCTGAAAAATTATAGACAATACGTGGATGAATTTTTCCACGCAAAAATTGAAGCAACAGATTGTCGGTCAGGAAGTAAAAAGAAGAAAGTAAGAAGTGAGGGAAGGAGGAGAAGCAGGAGTAGAAGAAGAATAGAAATGCGTGAACTGAATGAATAAATAATTCTGGATATTACATCTATGCAGTGCGCAATTGGCTTCGATGAATTGCTTATTTTAGAATCTGGTAAGCAATTACTGTAAATTAGAAGCGTACAAATATTGTGTGGGGTTATATTCATATTAAATTGGACAAATGTAAGACCGGTGTTAATGATAAAATATCTTCGGGACGAAGACACCAAAGCCAAGACGACGACGATGATGAGGAGTGATGGTATGTTGAGGAAGTCCAGTACGAGGAGGTAAACACCTTACGTATACACACCCAGGCATAGAAACGGTCAAGACTTGATCGGACAAAGCGACGGGCGTCTTTCTCTGTTTCATCGTGTTGTGTCGTGTGTTGTAAAGCTAGTGCTGTTGGTTGGCTTCTATCGTTCATTCGGTTATCAGTTTGTTCATTGTTCAAACAACTGTGGTGTATGATTTTGTGCAACGACAATGAACAATTGCGTATAGTGTTTCGTTATATTTTTGTTCAGCAGTTTAGCGTTGTTCCTCGTTCATATTCATCCCTCTAATTCATATTCATAAACAATTGAATCATCAATGAGTTAGGAATATTTTTGTTTTGTTCGTAGAGGGGCCATTTGAATGGAGTCCTCAGCATGTTCAACTGCGTTGTTGTTTTGAATGGAAAACATAAAACGTATAGTAGTGGTCATATGAATGGGAGTGGAGTGTATTTGGGAATTGAAAATTAATTTTGACAGTTGTGTTCTTATACAGTTGATAAATGACTCTCTCACATGTGACGTTGATCATGTAATCGCTGTATACATGAGATTAAAATCGGTGTAGTGGTGAGTAGAATATCCATTTATCGTTGCGCCACTGCATTGCGTTTGAGTTTAATCTGTGCCAAGCGTGTATTACTCACATTTTTCTTCAGTATTTGTTCATATTGGAACTGTGTCTGTGTGTACTACAGCTTTACTTACCTTCTTCACGATATATATAGCATAATATTGTCGTTCGATCATATTGCATACATTTTGAGGGAGACTAAACGTGAAGCGGAAGTTGGTATATTGGAGAGGAAACGATACAATAGTGTGCCCCACGCATTCTTCTGTCTGTCGCACCAACGACATTCAACTCAATATCAAAACGTGAGTTTCCCAATTTCTCTCTTCTATCCCATTTATTTCCATTTATAGTTGACGCGTGATGGAGGTCAATGGTTGCATCGATCATATCACGTTCTTCATTTGCTTGGTCTGAATAAAACGGGATCACATTGTTTGTTATTAACAATATACTGATGGATTCATTGATTATGGATTATTCATCATTGAATGAGTATGAAAAAATGGCCCAGGTATAAAAGGTCACACCCATTTGTGGCTATTCTCAGAATCTTCTCAATCAAGCATTTTTTCATAGACATGTGTGTAATCAGATCCAACATTGTCAACATGAAAATTAGATCAATATTGATTGGGAGCCCTTGAACACATCTGATTCTTTAAAAACCAGAACACGCTTTTGCTAGTCTTCCAAACTGTTATGATAATTGCTCTTGAAAATACCAGTCAAGGATACAGATTCATTTCAATATTTCAATTCGTTATACTTGGTTGAGTATTGCTCCGGTAGGTCTATATTCCTCGCCGTTTGATTTACTATGTTCGTGTTCTCTTTTCTGTGAATTTGATGGTTGCATGTCAACGTCTACCTATATGATTGTACATGTGGGAGAAAGAGAAAGCGTAGAGAAAAAAGACTGGAAGTAGATGTTCGCGGACATTAGTGCATGTGCATGTAGACAACCATGTACACAAGTATAGTGCTACTGTTATAAAGAAAATACACGGACTCATGACTTACCAACCATGGCAAATGAAAATTCATCAAAAGCCACGGTATAGTTGTTCATGGTTAACAATATAAATCAATTCCAACGTTATGCTTTGTTTAAATCAGGACAAAGAAGCCATAGTAGGATACAGTAATCCCCAATCCATAACCTGTATTAATGACTTACTTGTGGCCGTAACGATAGTTATTGCTTTTAAGAGAATTATCCGATCTATGCATGTCATTGCATCCTCCATTGAAGGATGAAATTCATCAGAGTGTACCAATTTTTGTTGTTAATTATACACTATGTTGAGCCATCATCTAAATTGAATAAACACATGAATCAGGATGGATAACTTTCAAGTTTATACGAAAGGGTAATTTCGTTGTTGTGTGCAGGGAGAGAGCGAAATCGACTGGTGAAATGGAGAGAGAAACTTATTGTTTATCGTCACGGTGTAGGTGTTATGCATCATGAACATTATCCAAGGAAATTCCATGTATTGTTATATATGTATATATGGTTTTCATTGTTTTCCCTGGCGGGTGGATAGCAGGATGGGACACATGATGGCGATGAGGCCTCAACAGGGCCCGACTGCAATACTCGACAACAAAACGAGAGTTAATATTAAGAGAAGTAGAGAGATATGTGTAGTCAGTCAGTCGCGCGCAGTGGTTGCGAGTTCGATGGCCCCAACGTGAGACACACCAACATTATATACAAGTACATATGTATCCACATATATAAAAGCGTAAAATGCCATACGCAACGTTACGTATTGTATAGGTGCAACACAAATGGTACGTGTCTGTCTCTCACAGCGTGGTCTCCATCCAATTGTCCCACGGTGCCCGTATTTCATTGATAGGTATATCCATCATGCACGTGATTACAAAAAGAGAATCAGCTGTGACTCGTTCGGGATTGATTTTCAACCTGAATCATTCGAAATAATTAATATTTCCCGCTTGAAGAATAAAACGGTCCCCTTCAATATGTTCTGTAGTTTATTTTTTCACGGGAATAGGAAATTCAGATAGTTGATGAAGACGATCGCAATGGTGTTCGAGAGTTATGATTTTGATGACAGAAGAGAAAAAATTATCAAGTGTTGTACAGTAGTCGATGAGCGATTGCATTGAAGAAAATTCTCCAAGAATGTTCGGCATTGGCTACTTAACATAACTGGTTCAGTCGACTGTTGCACGAGGCATTGATGATTGTAGAGCGTGTATGTAACTTTGCGAACTAAACCTCCATACATGTACACATACACATTGATAATATGTACATAATATACCAACCGCAATAATTGACGAGTCAAGGTCACTGTGTGTCGTATCAAATCAACTTTATATGATATTATCACACGGCACAATGTTGATTTAACATTAGACCATTCAATAGTTGAACTATAGTAATTGAATATTTCGATTTCATAGATACTCCAGCATGCCGAAATGATTGCGCAGCTGGCGATGATGGGCGGCGGAAGTGGTAGTAATAGCAACAACAATGGGGGTGGTGGTGCCAGTCGTATTGGTCACGGTGGGCTCACTCTTCACAGATCAAATTCCAGTTTGGAATTGCCGCACAGCCCGGAGCGATCAGGACGTGCGGTAGAAGCGCAGCCACTCCGACGCGAGTATGGATCACACGGTTAGTAAATATATATTTCAGTACCCTCATCTTGTCAAACAAGAAAGATGATATATCTGTAAATTCATCTTCTATTGAATTGAATTTCATTTTCATAATAGGAAGCATTGACGTGGTGGCAGGGCAGTGTAATCCAGCAGCTGGAGGTGGTATCACCACCACCGATAATATCTTCGCGATGCTTCAAGACTTTAGGAGTGGTAGAGCATCAGCTGATCGTCCTCATCACCCGCATCATAATGATTCAATGAATGGTGGATTGAATGCGGGTATATCAACCGATGAAGTTTGTGGCCCAACGTCAGCTTCCAGTCCGAAATTGCGACTGAAATTAAATAGACTGTGGGGTGGAAAAGAGAATAACTGTATTCCTGGAGGTTCCACGCCAGGCACTGTTATCTCGAGTGATCTTGAAGAACGCAATCGTCGTCGAGCATTTGTTCATTATGATACACAATCACTCACAGCGAATTTGGGTTATGCTGCAAAACTGCGAGGAATCTTATTGGCAAGACGACGAAATACTGCAACTGGCGCTTCAGCAGCTAGTACAATACGATCACCGACACCAGACAATGATACATCCGAAATGAGTAGTAGTAATGTTGGAGATCTTAAAGATGATATTGGCGATGGTAAAGGCAATGATCTGCTAGAATCATGCCCTTACTTTCGAAATGAGACTGGTGGCGAGGGTGAACGAGAAGTTGCGCTCACACGATCACCGGGAAATAGTGCTGGTGCTCACCGACCATCATTGGCTTACGGTGTCTCTGTATTGGAACCAGCAGTTGGTGAAAGTTTATGGAAACACACATGTCCATTACGAAAACGACTTCTGCCGATTGAAAGTGTGGACGAAGGCGCGCGTTACTACCGAAAATATTTCTTGGGTGATTAATCAATTGAATTTTCTGGCTCAAAATATGATAACAACACGTTGATTGTTGTCTTTTTTATGTTTTCAGGGAAAGAACATCAGAATTGGTTTGGAATGGATGAACAACTTGGACCCGTTGCAATAAGTATTCGCAAGGATAATGCTCACTTCCGTATAATCGTTCGGACATCAGAGTTGCTGACGTTACGCGGTTCCGTACCAGAAGAAGCGCTCGGATTACGCACACATCAGAGCAACAGAATGCCAACACGTGAACTTCTTGAGTTGGTTGCGCCGGAAGTACAAATTGGTTGTTTGCGTTTAGGAACATCGGCCGCAGAAGAGGCACTTGCGCGGCTCGATGAGCAGGGATTATCGAATCGCTACAAGGTTGGTGTTCTGTATTGTCGGTCAGGACAACGAACTGAAGAGGAGATGTACAATAATCAACATGCTGGACCAGCTTTCCTCGAATTTCTGGACACTGTCGGACAACGAATAAGATTGCGTGGATTCGAAGGTTACAAAGCTGGTTTGGATACGAGAACTGATTCAACTGGGACTCATGCGGTGGCAGCAAGTCATCGTGGCGCCCAAGTGACTCTCCATGTTGTCACAATGTTGCCATTCACACCGAATAATCGCCAACAATTGCTACGCAAACGTCACATAGGTAATGACATCGTGACAATTGTTTTCCAAGAGCCCGGTGCATTACCTTTCAGCCCACGACGTATTCGATCACAATTCCAACATGTATTTATCATTGTGCGCGCGATTAATCCATGCACTGAAAATACACAGTATAGTGTAGCAGTTTCGCGCAGTAAAGAAGTGCCTATTTTCGGACCACCCGTACCACCAGGTGCAACATTCAACAAGGGCAAATCGTTCGCCGATTTTATTTTAGCCAAAGTTATAAATGCAGAGAATGCAGCTCATCGTTCCGAGAAATTTTCAACTATGGCAACACGAACACGACAAGAATATTTGAAAGATCTTGCAATCAATTATTCCACAACAACTCTCATTGATACTGGTCAGAAATTCTCAATGCTGTCATTCAGTAGCAAAAAAAAGGCACCGGTACGACCACGATTGGCATGTGACGCATCGCAACGCGGTGCGATATGTTGGCAAGTCATACTGGAAGAAAGTAATCAAAATACCGATTGTTATTTGGGCATCAGTATTGAAACAATTGTTTTAATTGAGGAGCATTCCCGTCAAGTTATTTTTGTATCGCCTTGTGAAAATGTACTAGGGTGGCATGCACAAACGAATAGTCTACGTTTATATTATCATCAGGGAGAGTGTATAAGTATTCATGTACGACCGGATTTCTCAGATAGGGATGAAATAATGGAGATAGTAGCGAGGTTGCGTGCAATTACTCAAGGCTCACCCGCGTCTGAACTTTCATTGAGACGAAATTCATTAGGGCAATTGGGTTTTCACGTTCAACCCGATGGTGTTGTTACACAAGTAGAAAGTATGGGGTTATCGTGGCAAGCGGGGTTGCGACAAGGCTCTAGACTCGTTGAAATATGTAAGGTAGCTGTATCAACATTGAGTCACGATCAAATGGTGGATTTATTGAAGACAAGCGTTCAAGTAACAGTCACAGTTATTCCGCCTACGAGTGACGGACAAGCGCGGCGTGGGTGTTCATTGCAGAGTTGTCAATATTTATCCAGCAATTATGAAAGTGATTATGAAAATGTATCCAATAATTCAGAAAAAGTTGCAAGTCGGCAAATGGCACAACAAGTACAACAAACGAAGAATTACGAACGCTCAATGAGTCCACCGAGATCAAGTAATAGTTCAGGATATGGCACTGGTTCGAGTTCACGGTCATTCAATGATCCAAGATTCCAACAAGATATCAATCCAATATCAAATACGAATGTTGGTCACGGTGCAACGAATGATGAACGTTGGTATGACTTGTTTGAATCAGCAGAGCAAGATCCGAATCGTCGAATAGATGGTACTCCACCACCGCCCCTGCCTGCACGACAAAAAGGTGATACCTCGTCTCATGTTGACACTAATGTTGCGAAACATTCCCATCACGATTATAATATGAAAGAATCCAACTATGTTTCATCGCGTTCCATACACGAAGGAACTTATAAGCGATTAGATGAGTGTCATCGTATTAGCATTTTAGATGATTCAACGTCGAATTACGCTCGGATACAAAAGGATAATCACAGCAATTGGTATGGAGCCAGTCAACCCCATCAAAAGCTATCGCCAACTGCTTCTTTGACGACAAATCAGACACCAAACTACAGTGTGACCAAATCAATTGTCAGTGGCAATGCAATCCGCTACAATGAATATGATTTATTTAATGGCGCAAATGATCAACAGAATACTATTTACGATAGTGATGTAAGTCATTTATCGCAAAGAAAGCCAAAGAGTGATTATGAAACGCGAAAAAAAGAAAATTATGAGTCTGCGATGACACACGAACAGCAAGATATCAACAATAAATTACGCGACAAACGTGTGGGTACTCATGAATACATTCAGGATGGCTATGAAAAGAAAATTGATGAATCAAGAAATCATGAGTCGAGTTCTCAACGAAATGACGGACAGAACAGCGACGCCATCGCTGATGCATTTCGAGAATCTGTACATGAATTCATCATTGGTGAAAAAGTCACTTGTATCAAAAATAACGTCCCAGAACGAATTCTTAATCGTAAAGTAACACATGCCGAATACGCAAGATCGAAAGAACACGTGACCACGAGCTTGCCACCAGAGATGAGGATTTTTGAGGGAAATAATGTTGTTGTCGACGCCGCCAATCTGATGAGTGAAGATGAACTATCGATGAATTGTGAAAACATCTCCCCGGCATTGAGGAGAGCAGTGAAACATCGGTGTGGCAACAATAATGGCGGCAATGCATCGGGAGCATCGAATGCCAGTTCTCGTAATCAATCGCCTAGGCCCAAATCTCTTGTTAGGAATTCTCATCGGAATTCGGCGAATTTGACATCAAGTACTCTACAGGAGGATCTCATGAAGTTAATCAATCCGGACTTCATTGCTGATGATAGCAATCAATCTGTGGTCAACAACAATAGTGATGGAATCATCAATTGTGAAGCTTCGAACAATAACAGTGAGATGAATATGGTCAACATCATTGAAAAAATGAACGAATGTTCTAAGAAGGCTGCTAATAATCATATCAATAATAATAATAATATTAATAATTCTAGTAGCAATACAAATAAACTCGAAATTCAGAATCGATGTAGATCGAGGGAGAATTTGTGTGGAACAAGCACGACGACTTTGAGTGTACTGTCGACGAATAGTCGACAAGATGATACAGCTGTTGCTAATGGTTCTGAAGTAATTTTAACAATGGCCAGACCAGCAACTGTCATCTCAAATGCAAGCACTAATTCGAGTCCAGCGCCCAGTGAAAATAAAATGTCAAAAGAAGAGAGGCTGTCTCCACGTGTGACCAAAACTCCTTTGGTACCATTGAAAAGTGCTAATAATGTGACAACAGGGAATCGTGAGATGAAAATTGAGAGCGAAAACGATTCAGAAAGTCGGGGGAATTCATGCCACGGCGAAAGTATCGATCCACGGGTTCCAAAGCAGCATAACAAACAACTAGATTGGAACGATGAGAGAATCTATGAGGAGACGAATTCAATGACGGATTTACACGGTCATTTATCGAACTTGGAGTTGAGAGTTGCTAGAGAGACACGGCGTCGATTGTCACTTGAAGACGAAGTACGACGTTTGCGTGACGAGAATCGCCGATTACAAGACGAAAATCATGCGGCGGCACAACAATTGCGACGATTTACAGAATGGTTCTTTCAAACAATCGACCATCAGTGAAAGAGTTACGGAAAACCAATGTTGATAGAAAACATTTCAACAGTACAGTCGTTGTCTTATTATTATTAATAATATATTCAAGTTTTTTTTCCTTTGTTATGGAAATCAGGCTTTACCTCAGTTTTCGTCCCTCGATATTCGTTGTTTCCAAGCATACCAGGAACCAAACTAATTTTTGTATACCAATCGGACACGAGTCATTATTCGTGCGTTTGCAGTATTAAATATATATTAAATTATCGACGCAATCGTTGAACTATACATATATATATATTCATACATAAATATATAATGAACGTCCAAGAGTGCACATTCAACAGCTCACACGAATTGATTTATAACAAAACCAAGCTTATGAATATCAAACGAAGAAAGAGTGAAGATGAACACGTAAAACAGTCGCGTTTTGAGGACGATTGAATGGACCAAATATTTTGCATTATCCTAAGAATCATTATTTTTTAATTATTAATATCGAATATTTATCTTCAAATTTTGTATCAAAAGAAAGTTTGTTGCATGTGTCTGAATGCAGAATCTGTTATGAGATGAATGGTTAATACATATGAACAAAGAAGAGAGTCGCTTCGGGTCAACAGAAATCTCAAGCGAAAAAGGATAGAAAAACAAAATGAAAATCTCACAAATATAAATATTTATTATATTTTTATAACATAAACACATACACATTGTTATACTATGAGATCTCTACTTTTGATTAGACCGTTGTGACGGCATATGCCAAATGTAATTTTTGAAAGAATAGAGTCGAAAGTTGTACTACGGAAAGCCTAGATTAATCAAATAGTCATAAGGGCACCACAGAAAGAAAATAAAATGAACATTTATCCTGTAGCTCTTTCTTTTTATTAATGCCTTACATATATCACTACTGTCGTTGCGAATGACAATAACATTTCAAATCATTTTATTTCTATATCATGTGTGAATCCAGTAAATTGTCTATGAGACAGGCGTATCACTGAATCGGAATTTCGATAGACGAACTCAAGCGTATTCAAAGATTACTGTTGCTTCGATTTTCTGTAACCGAATTAAGATAAATTAATTCCTCAATTATCAAGCTGAGTGCAATACGTTGTACTGTAACAAAAAGTAATAATGAGAATGATGACAGTAACATCCACAATCATGATAATTAACGGTGTGAAAGGTAATAGTGAAATCTACCGACAGATCAGTTATTCGAAGTGAAATTGTGTTGTCATGAAATTCTATTTTTCATCTTTGCCTGTTATTAAAATTTCAAGTTTCCGTTTGGATTCGACCATCCGTATGAACATCGATGCAGTTGACGAATAATATTGTTTCGCTCAACGAGCAGATCATCTATAACTAGATATTGCATTCCATATCGGGATTTTCAGTTTTTTACTGATGCACGAATATGTTCATTGCTATTGTTCTTAAGTACGAGCACTATGTTCTGTTTTTATTTCAGTTTCGAATGTTTACTAGGTACTGTTTCTCTCTTCTCTCATTCACACTTCAATGAAGCTTTAACGAAAGTGTGAAGATTAGAAGTGTAAATCGAAACTCAATGAGAACAGTGAATCCTATAATTGATTGTTTGAAATTGTGCGGGAATACATGAATTGGTACATCACATCCGCAATCGCCACTCATGCAGCTCATCTACAGGAATAAAATCTGTCTCTATTACCGGTTACTTTATGGCACGCATTCTGAGTATACATGACATTACGAAATTTTTACTCATATATTCTTTATTCATCTCGAGATGAGTTAAATATAACGCGTTTAAAACAGTTTTGTGGTAATGTTATGATCAATCATAACATGTCAGGGCACGTCAACCTCGACCAAATATTACAAGTATTTTAGTTTCACATAACCGAAATCGCAACATTACAAATACAAAAATACGCAATCTCATTTATTTTTTCCCGTTTCATGTATCATTAGACACGGTTGGGTACCATCATCTTTCTTTTTCATCTTTAAAATCATCACCACAATGGAAAAATCTTCGTAAACTCAATTCTTCCTTTTTTTTTCTTAACTAATCCATGTGGATTTAAATATTTCGAATACTGGAAATGGCATACAGTAGTTCTTTCCATTCCTACTCTTCTCGTTTTTTCAATTAATCAAACCAATTATTGAGTGATAACATACAATTTTATATGTTTACACCATTGGAACTATTATTATGCCCATTTTTCATGAATATACATCATTGTTATTATATAATATATTTGTACATAATCTGTGTGTACGTATCTGTATGTAATTATCAATCTTTTTTCAAAATTTATTTTCATCTACAAGTTGTCTCGAACAGAGGTCGGAGCGGACATGATATGCCCAATAGTTAAAGTTATTTACTCTCCACTCGCCTTCTTATAGCCACTCACAATTTGATGAAAATAAAAATGATAATAATAATAATAA
>JABMBR010005368.1:0-16139 GCA_018881525.1 Meteorus sp. PSUC_FEM 10030008
ATTATTCAAGACAAGAAATTCTTGAAGTGAGACAACGGGTTCTCTACAAAAAGACTCTCTTGGATCAAGAGTATTGCTCTCAAATCAAAATGGTTTTTTCATCAGTGTGGAGCTTAAATCCATTGACGTTATAGTTGGTAATCCGGTTTTATTAGCACACGGTTGTTCGATTGTAAAATACCGTATCTGAAAAAACTCGATTTTGTCAAGAAATCAATGAAATATTTTTCTGTCTGGCCGCACCGAATGCACTCATTAGGTTTATCGAAATTATTATCTTTGCAAAAGAAATCAAATTTCTGAAAAATATGAATTAAATTATGTTCACCACAATATTACGCTGGGACTGAAAATAACAATAAATGAATATTGAAAAATGTGTCTGTTACTGTGTTTGGAACTTGGATATCCGCGCGGTTGAGAGAAAACTCATGACAGTCTGTAGTTGAATAGGCTTAGGTTTGCGCTCGAAAAATCCTTG
This sequence comes from Meteorus sp. PSUC_FEM 10030008, assembly GCA_018881525.1. Classification (NCBI taxonomy): domain Eukaryota; kingdom Metazoa; phylum Arthropoda; class Insecta; order Hymenoptera; family Braconidae; genus Meteorus; species Meteorus sp. PSUC_FEM 10030008. The sequence goes on from JABMBR010005368.1 coordinate 482, forward strand.
CTACTGCGTTTTTGATGATCATGAAGAAAATTCATTTATACATATTTTCCAATGTGGAATTGAGCATGATGCATTCCGCGAGTCATATTCACCAGAGCCGATGGAAGAAATGACATCAACTGTGATATTTATTTTTATATTCAACTGGAATTATTGGAATATAAGAAAAAAATGGCAGAGATGTGGATTGTATTACGTTTCTCTGCTTATATGATATATATTTTATCCGGACTGGGGCCAAGTTAACAAGCAGACAGATGGTGCAGACATGTTACCCAAGAATACATGTATGATGGGGTACAGGTTGCCAATTTCCAATGAGACTGGCCAAATTCTGTAACTGATCAGCATTTATGACGATAGTTATATACATTCATTGACATATATTCTACAATGGGGATCATAACGTATCGAACTTTTTCAATTTATGTATTCCCACATGTGGAGTACGAGTTTTAAATTTGCATGTCCTGAATAACTCGAAGCCAAGTGAGAGGATTTTAATCGTATCGTGGTGACTCCACGAGTGCTTTCAGCTCATTATTCCATGAAGTTCAACATTTCAAATTTTCATTCATCATGGTTTTTTTTTTCAACAATATTCATGAGGCTTATTGAGACATTTCTACCAGTCGATCTTCAGATTAATTCATCTGCAAAAATGATATATCGAGCCCCAAATTAAGTATTGACATTGATTAGTGAACTGGTGAAGTAATGTTTTTCCTTTCAATTAGATTTGGTGATCATTATCAGATGTTGTGATGAATTCATGATGAACTATCGAATTGAAGATTGAAGACGCTCATGTTTTATCTTTGGCGTTAGTAACCATAACAAATGTTCATTTGATTGCAGCGTTGGGAATATGAGATGTGGGCAGAACTGTATTTGAAGATATAGGAACAAAAAATGAAACGGGTTAGAAATCAACACTCAATTGAATGTTTTTGACCAGAGGTAAAGGTGTCCCATTGTTCGTCACTTGAACTTTGTGAAAGGAATTGTAGTTGATAGTAAATTTCTTTTATGTCAACTCCATAGTGGATTCATTCTACTTCGATTTGTTTGTAATCGAGAACCATTTCTCTACCTCTTCTGTAAACGGTTCATTTTGAAAATTCAAAATGCATTGTTTCGTGGAACTCATCACTCCTAAAAATCCCCTCCAGATTAAATACATTCTCCAATGAAAAATGTTCAGAATTTGTATATCAATGAATTTTTTGATGTACTGTGGGTGACGTTCCAAATTGATGATTGTTTATTGATAATTGTGATGGAATTTGTTTCGGCGTGGAACCCCTGCGTAATATTTGACGTCAGAGTGTATTTAAATAATAATATTGTGCCCACCGCATGCAGTCAACATAGTTCTAACATTGTTGATCATGTAACAGAATGTGTGCGCCTTATGTGATGACAAAAAATTTTTCATATAGCAAAATGAAACGAATTTAATTTCTCAAAGTCAATATGAGCAGACTTGAAAAAAATGAACCGTAGAAAGCAGTGTTGTAAGGGAAAATAGTTTGTGTAAATGACGGGGAACAGTTACTACTGTTTTGTGTTCAACGAAGTTTGCCAGGTCTTATTATCGATGAGAAATCAACTCACGACCACATTTCAAACGATCATACTTCTGGACATACCCTGCGCGATGTTTTTTCATATCAAATATGACATCAGCTAGTCTATTAGCTGTGACAGTTTCATCACCTATTTATTCCGTGTAAATATTTTCCTCTGGATCTGTTGACTCGATGTCTTCCTCTTGTCCAGGTCCCTGAATGTCTCACGCTCACGGAAACATCTGTTTACGAGTAAGAAAAAGTCGGATGGGGAATGGCACAATTCAACAAAAAAGTGTTTTTTGTCATATGACATTTTGAGCTCACATTTTCTCGGATGTTTATGTTTCTTTCCTTAGTAGTAAATTATAGACAATTTCAACTCAATTCTGGAGTTTTGTATTTCGAAACTGTAACCACTCGGGAGTAGTCAATGCAACAACTTGAGAATACTTCTCCAATTGGACAAAAATCCTTTCGAGGAAACAATTCATCATAACTGCATTATTCAGTATCTTGACAGCTAAATCGCGAAATGTTATTGGATTATGGGTTTTATGAGTCTCTGTTCGACGTATATTTCGGGAAACCCTTCTCTTTCCCACCCATATCCACCTATATAACGATACATAATATAAATGGCGCAAAATTTCAAAGTGACACTTTAACATTATTTAAAATTGTGTTTATCATCATTTGCTCATTCATCTTCGCCTTATCAGGATAAACTATTTATGAACATGAATCAGTAGATCACCTCCCTAGATAAACTCGATGGAAATTACGAAATTAATCTCACTCCTGTGTGACATCTAAAAAAGTATTCTCGACCAGGTAGAAGTCCTTTCAAAATGAAAACGAAACATCAGAAATATGTAAAGTGAGATTGGATCTCGCTATAATTCCGTCGGAGTAAGTGCAAAAAATAAATATGAATAGAAATTTGTCTGGAATTATAAACAGATGAGCGAAGAGGAGTAATAAAATTCACGAATGTTGGAATATTATTCATGACAACCCTTGTATACAGCGTTTGTAGTTTAAAGCGTCAACAAATTCACTTCACATGTTTTTTTTTGTGTAATACCACGCGCAATATGGTAATATGATGAAAAAAAAACTTTACGCTCCGATGGCGCATAATTGAAAGAGTAATTGCGACTTGAAAAGCGAAATTTGCGTGTAAAGTTGTGAGAGATATGTGTTTATATGTATATGCATACACATGTAGATATATAGATATATATGATACTGCAAGCGCGAGGTTGATAGGATATATATCGAATTTACGTGGCTGTACATGCAAGAGAAACCCACCAAAAGTGCAGCCCCTGCACGTTATGCAAATAGACGTGATGAATACGTTGATAAAAGGGTGGAGGTGCGTGGCGAGATAAAAGTCCTTCCACGTTTCACAAAAGTGAATTCATTGTCCTCGTGTATATCAATACATTTCAAATATATTCACTTTACGCCGTGAATAAATATTTCTTCGATATAATTTATGGAAATATTTTGCGGGAACATGAAAGTTCGTTACGTTCGGATTGATAAAATTGCTAATAAATGCACATTACTCTCATCCATACTTGACGAAATTTTCATCCTTTCTGATGGTCTTGAATACAATACGAATATTTTAATGCTCCTGTTGATATATAGAACACATACATATATAGATATATTACTTTATTCTTAGTTTTTCATAGAATAAGAGAGAATATTTTGAAGATAATATGGTAAATGGATACAATCGGTGAAAAAATTCAGCCATTTCAACATGAATGAATAAATTGAGCAGTTTGTACGTGTATGATGACATTCATTTGGAATTACATTTACTATGTTTTGTAATATCAGTTTTGGGGAATAAGCTAGTAGTGTAAGTCAACTAAGTATCATACTAGTCTCGTTTGAGTTATTTCATTGTGAGTATTGAGAGCTTGCATTACTTTTTGGTTCATCGAAAGATTAGTTGTTGTTATTGTTGATTGCAAAGATATTCAATAACTATCATGATCTCATCTTTACTAGAAACAATATTTTATTCACCGAGTGAAATATGATTATCAATACTGATTGGTTCAAGTTTTTGCGGTGATGATTTTGTCCCAAATGTTTGTACCAAGATCAGTATAATTTTATGTTTAACATCGAATCGGCACTAAATATATACGAATCATTATGTTCAACAAACTTCTATTGAATTTGAATTCATTCGCATCAATGAATGTTCCACTGACAATGAATTCTCAACTGTTTCACCAATTTAAATACATGCACTATACGGATCTGAACACAATGTATTTCATTCTCATTCATTCATCCAGACACTTATTCGAATTCATCCGGATATCAACAAATGAAATAAAAATGGAAACTGCAGATTTTCTTAATCACGCCACGTACATTCAATCGTTCGCGTATATTTATCCATGACCATTATGAAATATTCAAGACATGAATAACATAACAGAAGTTATTAAACTAGAACATGAATCGCAAAACACGATTGCTCTAATTGTCGAGATATTTTCTACAACTGATAGACGATATCACAAGTTGTTGAACGAGTTCAGTTTGAAAGATGAAAGATTTAAGATTGAATTCAAGACGCCACCACAGAGTGGCGCTCGCAGCATTCAGTAGTATTTTTATAGCAATCGCTGGGGTATCGTTCCAAACGCTGACTCTTTCCACGTGTTGCTCCACTCGCCGTTGCAACACATCAGTAGATGTGTGTAGCTGTATGTACGACCCCGAGCGAATACATGGAAGAGAATATATACCTTCAATAGTAGTTCAGGGTAGGGTGAAGGAGATGAGTAAGAAGTAGGAGAGTGGCGCTAACGAGGACCCCGCCCTCGTGACGTCATTTCGGCAAAGAGTGGAAACTAGTTCGTGGACGCACGCGCCTATGCGGTAAAATTCCATGAGTGTGCGAAAATTCACTTTGATATAAAGTGAGGTTATGAAGACTATTTGTGAATACTTGAAGTTCTATATCATGATAAAACAAAAGATATTGACACTTCTAAGAATTTGTATTGATGTAGAAATTCTCGCTGTTATAGTTTTGTGATCACTTCATTCAATTCATTGCTTTCACCATTATCGGACCGTCTTGTGACTTCACCAGTGACATAACCTACAAGTTTGTTTATCATCAAAAATAGCAGAGAAGATGGCGATGGTGAGTCATTGGGGGATGAAAATCGTTTGTGTATATTGATTTGGAATGTTTGTAGCTGATGTAATGATTTATTCCAACTCATGTAATTGGAGTGCACTTGTACTTAGCTGACGAGGCTGGAACATATCGACAGCAGAAATGCATATGATGTAACAGCAATGCAAGCTAAACTTGCACAAATATAGAGTATGATGGATATATAGTGGCGCGCGCATTCTCTTCTCTTTTATGCGAGTGGAAAGAGGTGTATCGACCTAAACGAGACTCGCGATTCTTTCCGTTCGCAGCGAGGGAAATCTGCGCGAGTGAAGCGGCTGAATAGAGGGCAGATAGTTGCAAGTGGGTAATATATAACACGAATGATGAGGAGTTTGAAGAGCACCCATGACGTCACCGATTCCCTCGTGTATGAAATGTTCGAGTAAGTTTATTGGACTTTTTTCCCCGAACTCTCTGATAAGGCAAAATGGAAATTAGGGTTTCAGTGAATAACATTGCAATATTTGGACTGGAATTATCGAATATCTTGTGAACTGACTGTAGGATGGGGATATTGAAGTAATTGTTGGGGTGCTATTAATTTGCTTTTGTTACCGTAATAGTTCAATCGAATTCATAATATGCAACAGCTTTTCTATATTCGGATACCAATTCCACTACGGTTTAAATCAATCGTTGAATGCACTTGATGAAGTGAAGTCGATTTATAATTCGCAGTGAGAGTGATCGTTTCTCATTCAGATTTTAATCGCAGATTCATAACTATTTTCACTTTATAAAATTAAGATGATTCATGACTGAATTATGTGTAAACTATCGGAAATAACTGTTTTTCCAACTAATCAATTTTAGTGAAATATTTAATAAGTTAACTTAATTGCTTATTAATAGTTCATTCATTTAAAGTGTAAATGGATAACGTCGTGAAATATGAAATCTTATAATTAATGAAATTAACTCAGGTTAAAAATTGCAATGTTTTTCAAATTATATTGAACTACACCGGACTATGAACATTCAAGTGATTGGGTTCTGATGATATTCCGTATTTTTATATTATTGGAAAGAAACTGAATGATCTCAATTACTGATTATTATTTGGAGAGAATTCAATGTTTTTTGACTTATTATTAATTATGGAGAGAACTTGGTGGTTCTCGACTTGAGTTGGTTTGGAGAGAACTTGGTATTCTCGACTATTTTGTTTGGTGGTGTTCGAACAACTGACGAACTGCTTCAAAAAATGATCAAACTTTAACTTGACTGATTGACAATGTTCCTACTGTTGATAGGTATGGGGGTGGGAGAAATTGGAAGGAATAAAAACTTCCTATTGGCTTATTTTTCTCAGGAGTGCATGAATGGTCAAAGAAAGGAAAAAATGACAGAGATGCGCCAGATGATGCTTACATGGGTGGAAGATTCGGAAAAACCCGAGTGACGATTATTGGGGTAATAAAACAATTGAAGACATGAAATTATTGAAAAATACAAATGAGTGTACAGACGTGATTTTCAGAGAACTGGACGGATAAAGTCTAACATCATAAATGTTCACTGATTACCGGAATGTTCATACTCCGGCGATATTAACAAAGGCAGACTTAAGTATGACCCTTATAAAATAATACTTAGTCCCAATGAATTATTGACAAATGGTCTTAGATGATAAAAAAATATAAACAAAATGAAAAATTGTCAAGCTAACTAAACAATAACGTTAATTCATTGCGTATTGCATCCAAACAATACCAATTATGTTGAATGTTAGTTATTTTCTTTGATGTTGAAAAGGGAACTTGGAGCTTCTTATGCGTTATGAAGAAGTTTTCCTGACAAATATAACTCATGTATGACGGTCGAATTGCGAATTCGATAGTTGAACAAAAAAAAGTTCCACTCAAAAATATTTATCTTCTTTCACAAATACAATACAACATCACCATGATTATTGTAAGACATAAAAACTCAAGAGTACCCCGTTCGAGAAAATTTACATGAATATTTGTCGATAAATTGTGATGATAGACGAGTAGAATATCAAACTTGATATGTGCCATCAATCGTGCGTAGTTTCATTGAGGAATAAAGTTTATTTATCATTTTGAGCTCCCACACTAACCGATGCATTCATGTGATGAGAAAGTTTATTTGGTCATGAAAGAAAAATTGAATGAGTGTGATCATTCGAACACGGACAACGTTTTTCACAATTGTTCGTCTATTATAAAATCAGTTTTCATCAATACTGACGAATGCTCTGAAAATTAATTCAATCCATCAATCCAGCCCATATATAAAATATCAAAAACAAGGAAGCGCACTCCTGATTTATGAAATATGGAGAGAGTAAATGACGTTGAGTTGATGAAAGTGATCCCGACAAAAATTTCATCATTTGCACAAGCATTCCAATTATTGGGGCATTCAACACATTTCAGCGTAATTTTCCCACTGAACAGAAACAAGTATCCCCTTTCGTCCAAATGTTTCGCATTCTATCAACGTTCTGCAAAGCTGCATATTTATCGCCCCAAACTCTGGTATTCAGTTTCCAATTACCAAATTCAATTGTTTCTTTTTCTCTATGCATTGACTTCCTTCATCGAACAATTGGAATTCTCACCTTTGGCTGAGAAATCTGTTAATGGATCTCCCGCTTCACAGGAATGCGCATTCATCAAACACATATGGGACTGATATGATGGAATAATTTGAGTTCTATCATCTCTCAAATCCCTTGAATATATATGCATGTACATATACCTGCATATTCTCTGTATGTATATGTCATTGCCACATTTTGCTTCGATATATGGATCGACATATTCAGTCGATTAAACTCGAGATTGGCGAGCCAATCGGTCGTTTTCGTGACTTAACCAAGTGAGAATTTCTAGGTTGTGCGCTGCTCTTCATTGCAGCATTCGATTGATGCTTGCCGAAGTAAACTTCAACTTGCAAATGGACGATAGGGTTCCATCACAGCGATTAAATTATATTATCAGTTGGTGAACTTTCATGAAATGTAGAGATAAAAAAATGTGAAATAAACTCGATGTATATTCCACGCGTTATGACTTGTTCAGTATTGGATGGAGGCTCCCGTGATCGCATGATATGCGATAGAACTTCCAGTGAAAAGTGCGAGAGTATGCTATCAATTTCCCATTCATTTCATGTATATTCTTGTGTGTGCATGAATATGTGTGCTACGGGCGAAAAAAGGCAGATGTAACTAGACGACCTGGCTATCAAACTGAATTACTCGATTTTATTGGAGTAGAAATCTGATGAGAATGGAAAAACGAAGTTTACCTGACAACTCACGATTTCACCACCAAATTAATTGAATCATGCATAAACTCCTGATCTTCTGCACAATTATGACTTTTTGTTCAGACGTCAAAAATCATTTCTGAACGATATTGTGGAGTAAGAGTAGTAATGTTGGGTTTGACTCGTAAAACAGATTGGAGATAATTCTATAGATGATTGATGATGTGAGTTGCATCGGATTCTCCCATCGTCAGGTAAATGATGATGTTGAAGACAAATCACGCATCGCAAAATTGTCAATGAATAACGGGCGGGATACCATCAGATTTAGAGCGTTTTTTGGTCTACAATACATAACGCAAGAAATGCTATTGACCAGGCGGAGGATTTCTCATTAATTTCTCGTTCGAACAGGGAACAAAAAGTGCGAGCAGAGCTGTCAGCATATTTTTTTCAATACTCTAGGCAAGATGGGGAGCATTCAAGTACGATTTTGAATACAAAGCCAACATTATCGTTGATGACGATTCAGGAAGCTGAAATGCTGAACGTAATTCACAGTTATTATGATATAAATTTATTAACATAGAATAATGATCAGTTTTCTGTTCCTAATTTTTATAACAAATTGAAATTTATATGATTGATAAACTCACTTGACGTAATTATAATCATTAAAATTTGGAAAGGGCATGGGCGCAAATTTCAGTGTTCAACGATTGAATATCAGTGAATGTGAAATTTGTTATCCTGAAAAATCTTGCAGCGACAACGTGTAACTGATACTGCAATTATACTTATACTAATTACAGATATCGCTGCAGTACTGAGAATGAATTCCCAATAATCTGCAATACTTTTGGGATAGTCAGACAAGTATTTTTGTGAATTTTGCATCAGTTTCCTTCAAATAAAGTGATAATATCATTCAGGTGCTCAGAGGAATCAATTTTGCGTTCATTTTGGAATCAGAGTGAATAACCCCAGTGTCGAATTGAAACATTCCCGTGAGCATGCATGTCCATGAGCAGTCATTACCACTGTCGGTCGCTATATCATCTAAGTAGTAGTAGTATCGTTTCGGGCGTACACATATTTGACCATGAAGTTACGTATCTTCAGTGTGAATGAACTTCAATAACGGTCATTCAGAATATTTATCACAATTAATGTTATTTTGAATCGCAATTGAAGTTCATTCGTTATATTTTCGTGTACTATTGACAGGTTGAAAAGTTGAGTGGTGTATTGACCGTGAATGAAAATATTGTTTTCTACTCTAACAATTATTCCAGCATCTCATGGGCTCCTTCAACATATTGCTTTTTATCGTGGAATATTTCGAGCTAATATCAGATACAACGTAACTATGAGATGCGTGAGATTTTATTGTCACATTCTCTGCGACATCGATTAGAAGAGAAGCGTGTATAATATGAATTTAATTTGATTGCCAACGATTCGAGAATATCTCTTCACGTTAAAGTAGAGGAAATTGCTGTGGCTGAGATGTAAAGAGACAGCATTCGGTTATCGACGGTGCATTTAATCGAGATTGCCGATAGTCAACAAGAGAAAACGGTGAAAGGGAAGTATGGAAAGGGAAGTGTGTGAGGGAAGATGTGAGGGAGGAAGCACACTCGATTCATTCGTCTGCTATTCGAATTTCCTCTCTCGATAGAATTTGGATTCGTCTTGGTCGATTCCCGTTTGCTCTGCACATCGTCTTCTTGAAAATTTGCTCTCTGTGTTATCTATTGAATCCTGACAACCCCTTCTCGCATCAATTGTATAGTTATCGGTCTCACGGCCCACAATCTTCACCTTCAACGACTATAAATAATCGTGTGCCCGACGAGCAGTGCAAATTAATAGCCCGTCGAATAAGACGTCGTTGTCCTCGACTTTCTCATCTGTGTTCAAGTAATCCGGCCCTTCGACTATTCACTTCTCATACTTCTATTTTCTCATCCGACAATCTCACACCTACCATCGCCTTTTTTTGTTTCGATTTTCAACTCCATCTTTACCTATTCCACCAATTCGATATTTCTTATTCTTATTTTTTTTTATTTCATTTGTCTGATCGCTGGTATTTTTATCGAAGATCCCAGGGTGTCCGGGGTTGAAAATAGAACGACCGACATTTGTTTCATGTCAGAATCGATCAACTCCACTTTTTATATTCACATGGCTACGCGGAGAATATAGCGAGGATTATTCAACGGAGATAAAGTATTCAGAAAATACATAATGAAATATGAAGCCTATATATTTCATTTGTATTACTCGTGATATAACTTCCTTCACGCGCTAGAAGGGTCTTGGATTGTGTCAACAATACATCAATATGTGAGTGGAATGTGCCCAAATATTAATGTTGTGTTCGAGAGCCTTACTATTCAAAAGAATGAATATCAACGAGATATTTCGGAATAAGTTTCGAACATAATAATGACACACCAAATGCCACCTTATCAGTTTGCTAATGATATGCGTAACTCATAAGAAGATTTCCCGGAAAATGGGAAAATCCAGAATTCAAGTCACAAACATATAGAAGTTGTGTTCATGTGACGATATCTTTGCACATCATGAGAGCTTGTTATTTGAATCAAATATAACACTGCACATTCTTGGCGATTAAGAGCTCCTGAATTTCTGTATTCAGGCGGAACTCAGACGATCTTTCGAGTAGCACTGAATGAGGATACTTATCTGATACGCCATGTCCGGCAATCAACTGTCGAAGATTTGAATCAGGTGTCGATTGAATCTGATTTCCTCAAGTCACCGTCAAGTGAACTGGCAAATGATTTCCACGAACGGTTCCAATGTGGTGTTATAAAGGATGGAGAATTACTGCAAACCCTACATAAAAAGACCATGAACTTTCCTGACTACGCCGCATGGGCGTGATATTCATCACCCAAAGATAAATTTTCGTTGTACAATAATGGGAAAAAAGTAGCTGTCACACATAGATGCGGGTACAATTTTATTTGTTTCTTTTAGGTTCTTCCAACGTCCGGCGATTCCAAAAAAATTCATCGTTAAACGGAAATTAAGGGTCCGCACAAAGGGAATATTTCATCATACAGTTCCAAAATCAATATCGTGAAAAATAATTGCAATGCTCGTTATTTTACTAGGCAAAAAATATTCCACATGACCACAAAGGACTATGCATGCGAAGAAAAGGAAACGTCCGTTCATACGTGTCATTTTACTTCTGAACCTCCAACATGGACATTAACATTTCTAGTGGCCGCTACAAGTTTGTCGTTCATATACATGAAGTTGTCCACATGTTTATCGAACTTTAGAAACGTGAACGAATGTGGGAGTGAAGCAGATGGAAAGAGATAGTATGGAAGTCGCATTGTATAGATGTTATACGTGTTGACGTTAGCACGCGTTCATGATAGCGTCAACCAGCAGCACTTAAAGTTACAACGGTTGTTGTGGTGCGGTTTCACAACCAGTGTTGTTTTGGCAATACCTCAACACATACACATAACTATATACATACACATACATGGAATGGGTGTATGGAAAAGGTGGTGAAAGAGGGGACGAACGAAACCGCACCAAGTTGTATTTGACGTCGGTTGCCACATAACAGGTAGAATTTTTCACGGGGCTTTTAGTGGAGGGTTTTCCTGCAACCACTTTTATACTCAAACTTCTTTGGATATATTTTTTTTATGGAATTGAAGCATGAAGCTCAAATCTTCATGATCATAGATCATTTGATCGTGCAAATGGAGTTCGAAACTTTTGTTTTTGTTCGTTTCAACGTAATTTCGCGAATTGGGTCTATAATTGTGGTATTCCAAATCCGAATTGATGTTGGGGACAATGCAAGGATAATTGGTTAAAGTATCGATTCTATTTCAGGCACAAGAGTGGTTAGAAGTCGTTCGTTGAATGTTTCGACGTTGAATGCAGACCTGGTCGAAGTGCTGGAGCATCAGATGCTTTTACATTAATTGGATCGGAATACATAATGTAATTTAATATTTTATATTATTCATTGTATTGATTTTTGAAGATGTGGTGATTGATTCTGTGGGAGTCAATTATCGTGTGATCAAACTGATTTGGTGTGTGGCGGAAGTTTAGTGTTATCGATGGAATGGGAAATATTGAATCACCATTCACTGCGATGATATTGATATATCTGAAAGATTCGAATTCATCCAACCTCTCACAATGAAATTTTCTGCTCTTTATCTGATCGAACCAATGCAAATCAACCACTGCCTCACTTGCTATAAATCAATAATGAAAGTTCTCTGTTCACTTCGATACAGTAATTGCATTATCTCACCATAGAATGCAACAACTGTCAATTGGAGATATGAAAATGTAAAAGTGATGACACAAAAAGACAATTCGATGAGCGCGATTCCACGGCATGGTGATATTCTGCATGCTACATATGTGATGAAACGACATCTAACGGAAATCATGTTCAAAATGACGTGTCTGAGGTGATTCACTGTACCAACGATAAACACATGAGCGATATTTTTCCGAACACAATTATGACGCTCATAAATTATCCGACATGGTAATTTCCCGGGATTCTTAGAATGTCATTCAAGATCTATGGTCCGATAACACGATTTGATTTTCCAATTTGTATACGTCATAATACAAGCGGATCTATGCAAATTCAATTGTTCTTCAACAGGCTGGATTCATATCCATTCATCAATTGGACTTGACTTTTGTCTGTCTTAATATAAATATCCAAGTCAACATAACAGCTAATGGTTGATGTCGATGGGTGACGAAAATTTTCCATTTTCCGAAATGAACTTAGTAACATTGGTGGCATCCTGAAAAGCGTCTCGGAATAGAAAAAATGATCCATCAACATGTTCAGAGTAACAATGAGCCATAGAACCAGAATACTGCGGAAAAATAAGTCAAACAGATCGATGTAGGCAATTAAATGGACTATGTAAGAAAAACTGACAAATGTATCCGCGACGTGTTGGTAATTTTAATGATTAATTAATAAGATAATTACTGCACTCGGGATTATCTTAATTACTAATACAACGCCATGCGCTCTATCATCATACATCCATATATTATGTAATTCCTGTTCGACGACAATTATTTGATACAGTGCCACGACATTAGTTCCCATTAATTTCCCAAGTTGTCCTCTTGTTTGCAATATAATTCTTGAGTACATATATAAATCTAATTATGTTTAGCCACATTTGATATATCCGTCATACAGACATTGAGATGTGTATAAATAATTTATACGTCCAAGTTAAACAATATCGTCATCAAAGTAGTATTTTTCTTCATTTGATTTGGAACATTTTATTTATTTTCTTTTCTTCATAATGACTCATTTTGTTAATGGCCTCTCGTTACATTCTCGGATTTACTAGTCATCACAATATTTCCACACAAAGAATGACAAATGATTTTCAGTCAATAATAGTCATTCTGTGTGTGTGTGTGTGTACGTGTGTGAACGTGTGCATACGTACGGAAGAACATTTTTGTGCTTGTTATCTCACGTAATCATGGGCCATCCCTGGGATATAAATGACTTCGTTTCCATCACCATACACTTTTGTATCCCCTCAATCTCCATTCCCAGCGCTATATTAAGTTTTCGTTTCATGTACGATGTTTCTTCGGACATTTCCCCAATTGGTAACAATCACATCGTCCCCCTATTTGAATCAACGCGATTTTATCTAATATTTGTACACACAATATCAAACAAATTGGTCAATATATATAACTACAAATCATCAACAATTTATATACGTTCACGTATTCTTTCCTGTTTCTTGTGTCTGTCTACACTTCACCATTCTCATATCATTTTCTTTGACTAATACAACTCTGAATATTCTGATTGATTCCAAACAAATTTTTCCATAAATGACTATATAATTGTGTGTATTATTGTGCGTTCGTTGATCTTGACTAGACATTTTATGAAGATGCTGACGAGGGTGTCACTCCGCTATGTATCGGATGCACTACTAATTGTTTTATATAATTTTCCAGTATGATAATACAAGTAGGTCCTATCACCTTACTGACTGGCTGACGTTGGTCAGTAAAAAAGAACAACTCGAAGAAAAAACATAACCATGAAAGAGCGAGAAGTAGAGGTTCAAAGTCAGAAGTGTACAACTCATAAATCCAATAAATATTCAAAACAGACATTTACTTTAACAGTAGACTTGTGTTGATCATTTTGAACGAGAACCAGAATGTTACCCCAGGCATAACAGTATACATGCATATTAATTTATGGAGAGACACTTTGCGTTCAGTATGAACGTTCACCACATTCATTAAACAATTTGTTAGCTAACAATCATGTGTAGGCAATAGAAGAGGTTATGCTGTAGCAGTGAGTTTCAGTATAGTGACAAATTGAGCTTATATAGAATTATATAAAGGTTTCCGGATGGAAAATCTGGTAGATTTATTTAGGAGATATTTTTTGTTCTCTCGCTACTTTTTCACCTTAACAAATATAAATTCGAGCTTTTCATCAGAAGTAAATAGAATTATCGGGGGATTTCATTTTTCACCATCATGTTTTTGTCGGCGGTCATTATGTCATCCGTTCATTATTTTACCGCCTTCGTAGCATATATGAATGTGTTTTTTTTTCCTCATCAACTCTATGGTGAATATTGCCACTTTGTTGAGTGCGCAATATGTCGGTTCATTCATCCGTGAGACTTTTTCTTCAAACACGAGTCAGCTAGTTGGGGTGTCAGTTATTGACTTCCTACCATGGCTCTCCTTATTGTGACAATTTATGCTCTCTATCCGTATAGTTAAGACGTGTTGTGAATTATCATGAGAAAGTTAGTGGTTGCCCGGAGTTAGAAATAGTCACAGACAATTTATAATTAATGATTCAATTAGTTCTCAATTCCAATTCATTACGAAAACAGCATCAGCTTCATAAAAATACATGTACGCTTGTTGAATTCTGCAACATATCTCTTCATTGATATCGATACGTAATCAGTTCTCACGTCAGAATTTGGTTATAATTGAACATGTTGTTAGGTCTTGACCGACCTAATGTACAAACCAATGCACTCAAGTTGCTAGACTAAATATGAACCTCGCAATGCAAATATCATATTAGCCAGACTCGCTATGAACACAACAATTGAACTGATACTTATTAAACATTTTATCAGCACATTTATGTCAATTCCAAGTATTGCATTTACAAAATGCAACTATTAAATATAATATTACATTAATAATTCGCTATTCCCGAGAAAATATCGAGAAACTGCAATAATTGCAAAATTCATCTTTGTCCAACGCAGAAGTCATCAAATTGTAATACTCATGTTTAGATTCACACGGGAATATTATCCTTTTCAAGACTTCAAACTGGAAATTGTTGATGAGTCGAAATGTAAAACGATAGAAATGCATCTACATTTTGATGCATTCCCACTTTCACACCTAAATGACCAATTGAAGCACCTTGAGTCACTCATCAACGAATCCAGTGAATCTTGATAAAAGATTCACCAATGACAAACAGTCCGCACGGATTTCAACTATGAAATCCTGGTGAACTGTT
>JABMBR010005369.1:0-16135 GCA_018881525.1 Meteorus sp. PSUC_FEM 10030008
ACGCACCGAGGGCAGTAAAGAAAGAAATGTCGCAGATCACATGTAAATTATCGCACGAGGCGAAGCCGAGGGCGATAAACATGTGATCGGAGGCTTTCTCTTTTACTTCCCGAGGTGCGTATACTATTTTTCGCCCGGCGAACGGAAAAATATGTAAAAAAATCTAAATGTCAGCTTAGAATGAAAGGATGAAAGATACCAATTGAAATGGTTTGTAAAAACTGAGACAATTTATATGAAAATATTTCTAAAACTGTTTTTAAAGTTAATGTCAAATAATTTTGTCCATTTTCCTAATCTTCATTCGTACCAATCAGTTCACAGATGTTTTATCGTCGTACAAATATTTTTAATTATTTATCGTGTTGCTACATTTCATGATATCGCTATTTATTGAGCAGGGAATAATCAAGATATTTATTCCGCCGTTTCAGCGGTTTTCTTGTGATTCAGAAATTGGTCTCATCTCGTTAAAGAAGCTCTTTGTCCTTTTGATATCTCCTTGGGATTTCTGTTCTTGATGAACAAGAGATTACCAAGACCGGACATCATTCTAGCTTCCGAAATAGATACACATCACATATCGCAGCTGACACTGCCGTCTATCTTGAAGCATGAAAATTAAGCTAGTCTGTAACAAATAGTAAGATCAGGAGCAACATGGATAGAATGTTAACATGAAGAAAATGTCGTGACACATTTTCTCGTGAAACTTTTGAAATTGAATTTTTTTTCGTAACTGCAAGTGACATGAGCGGTTTGAACTTTGCATATCTGTTCAGGAATTATTTCCTGGTGATCGGTGCAATGTTCGTTGATTGTAGATCACATTGCAATGGAGAGGGAATTATTTCTCTTCAATGTAGAAAATAAAATATGAGAATGAATGACTGGCAGATTGATTTTGCAAATTGAAGTAATTCTTGATTGATATTCAGGATTTGATTTATCTTTGATCAAAAGTCAATCTGTCATAAATATTTTGACGTGTATTCATCGTTCGTACTTCCATTTGTGTAATTTATTTCAAATCACTGAATTTCAATGCAGTGACACAAATTTGTTGGAAATTTCATTTGATCATGACACCGATGAGAAAATTGAACTTTACCGGACCTTTCATGAGATGCGAAGCGGAAATAGTACCAATACGTTTGACAAGAACGTTAATCTACTTTGTGATATTAACTGCGACAATACCGAATTTATTCTTTTTCTTCGGATAAGGAAAGGATTAAGATTTCATTCCCTGCTCGACTTACCAACATCTATTCATAACATTTCGAATTTTTCTACTCAATACGCTCGAAATACTCCAATACCAAATTGGAAAATTCGTTGTGATTTCCTGGGGTTAGATTCTAGCGAACACAACCATAATTGAATGAAATTCTCCCTTCAATAGCACCTAATTATTATTATTATTTAAAAAACCAACTCTATCCTCGACGGAAATTCTAGAATGTCAAAAGTTGAAACATCTCTGCCATTTTATATTGTTGAAAATAACTTTCGTCATTGATTGTGGATGTGTAGCTGCTTTTTGAGTTGGATGTTGCAGAAGTTTGTGAATATTCAATGAGTCTGACAATGAAAAGAAAAAGGAAAATATACCGTTTCATAAATTTAAACAGCCACCGTAATATACAAAATGTATGGAATATATTCCAGGTATAATTTATGGATAAGAGATATATGCAGATAAAGGTCAAGAAAAAATTTTTCATCTTAAAATTCAAATGGAAGTCTCAAACGTTATCGCAAAAAAAAAGCCAAAATGATTCTTTGAAATATTAAAAATGGATACGATAAAATAAATCGCGAATTGTAATGGGATAACTATCAGATATCGAATCGATTAACTACACATAAAGAGATAAATTTATATATGAAAACGTACATCACATACATACGTTTACTCTAAAATATTTTACAATATAAATATTTATAAAGATATTTTACAATTTGTAATTCACGTGATCGGGTAACGCCGAAAACGAGATGAAAAAGCGTTAAACCTTTAGAGAAAATTCGCTCTCTTGCTCTCGAAAACGACGTGGTAGCTCATGCATAATTTATCGATTTCGCAAGTTTTCAACGTTGCGTTTAGCTTGACCGGAAACTCGCTTGGGACTGCTTGAGTTTGCCATTGAATTCTGATATTATGCGAAATAACTTCTCGCACATCCAATCCGCTACCTAGTTCTTTACTGTTGAGCAACGCCAGGGGCCAACCAACTGCAAGTGAAAGAGTACAAAACTACGATATAAATTAAATGCCATCAGGGAGAGCGGAAGGAATGGAATTTATAAAAATTTTATAAATATACGAATGTCTGAAAAATAAAAATGTATATCATAAGACAAATTTTGTGCCAGATAATATTTTTCAATGTACACTGCATGAAAAAGCCATGTGCACACATCATCACAACCATGAACGGGAGCAAGATAAATAAAAGAAAAAAATACGATAGAAATAATCCAGTGGAAGTTGAGATGTTTCATATCGTTGCATTTTTGCACGTTCAATTCATTGCAGCCGTCACATCTTAATCCCCAAACATTTCACTTTGATTCGTGCAACCATATCACGGACTCATATTCTCTTTTATATGTGAATCCACACGCACATATATAATGTGGTTATATACGCCTGAAAATTTCTCAAACGACCTGAAAATTACTAGCAATATACGACCGCTGTGGAAAATAAACACAACACGCCAACCAAAATGGGATGCTCATGATATGTATCAAGTTTTCCAATTTATTTTTAGAGGTATGAACAAATAAAGGAGACATGCACATATGTGGTTATGAATAGATAATATGTTCCTACTTTAATGTGAATCTACATAATACATATTGAGAGTTGGTGCAAGTATTGTCGTTCAACTGTAGACAATAGGATTATGTGCATCTGTGAATGTTGCGTTCGCTCAAGTGACGATATTTGAGAATCGTGTGCAGGTATCACCATGCAAACATTGTTGCCAGTTGAATAAATCGATCGTATGTATATTTACACGATGTACATCAATCAAGATTGGAAGTTATGCACACACGTGGTGTGGTCATTGTTGTTTGAACTGAATACTTTCATGAATTTCTCCTGCATAGTCCAAGTAAATGTCGATACAAATCATCTGACTTGATAGAAAATGAAGAAATTTTTCATACAATATTTGTAAAGATGAATTAAAAATGTTTTAGTTAATTGAAAAATGTATGCAGAGAGTTTGGATGCCTTCGGTAGGGGTATAAAAAAATTTTGAATATATTTTTCATGAGAGGGATGTGGAAATAATGTGGATTTTATGTTTTGATAGCGGTAGAGTGAAAATTAGATAGGGGAGTTTCATTTTTATTGTACCATGGTGAATACATTGTGGTTGAGAGAACGTGTATGCTTTAAATGTTTGAGAAGAAGTTTGAGCATGTACGGGATTGTAATTTAAAAGATATGAAAAGATCGGATTATCCGGCAGGGTTGAATTATTTGGTTGATTGTGACTAATAACAAATTTATGACAATGCAAAGAGCTTTTCGCTCATTTTCACATTGTTGATTTGATGATGAGTAAATATATAAACTATACAAGTTATAAGTAGCGAAGCTGGGATTAATTCATGAACTCTCCTGTAACTACGATCGATAATCTTTTTTTTTTCGTGGATGTCGTCAAAACCTCCCCAATATTTCATGTCCAATGTTGCTCATTTTTTTACATTTATTAAAATGTGAGGATGACATTGAATTTCATCAATATTTTCCGCTTTGTGTTGAAGTTTGATAAAAAATCTGTTGCCACTTACATTGATTTGTACATTATAATGTTGAATTATTGAAATTAACATGAGCGACAATGATAAAATAAACAACAAGTCCACGTTATTTACTGAGTAACTCACAACATATTCATGACGATATCGATAAACACGTTGAAAAGTAGAAAATAAGACAATTATGAAAATGAAAAGACATGAAAAAAATAAAATTCGTTCAACAAATAATAAGAATCTTTCCATTCCACCATGAACAAACGAACGAGAAAAAACAACCAATCCCGAACGATTTAATCTGCGCAAACAACTGCTACTGTAAGATTGAAAAATTAAAATCTCGAGTTTTTATTTACAGTTGTGAATAAAAATATGAAAAATAAAAATATAAAAAGAAACTTTGAAATATAACAGTGGCAGTGAAACAAAGAAAGAATGGAACGTCAATAGCACAAACACGAATGAGTTAAAAATATATTTTAGTTGGAAGTATGTGTATATGGTGTGGAGAATGGCATATACACACACATTCATTCCCACAGTCTCCCTTCGACAAACAGACATCAGTAGCAAACACATTCGTGTATTTTTGGCACACACTTTTGCCGGGGCATGCGGCCATGCCATAGAAATAGTATTCGTCTCTCTTATTTGCACTCGGCGCATTATATACATATACATATACATATACATATACATGTATTGAAACGTCTCAGAAGCAATTGCATTGTGAAACAGGATTTTCAATGGCATCTTGTGAATTTATAGCAATGCCACATGCATTGCAAGAGGATTGTGATTTCGCACAACTCTTAGGTACAGAGTTGCAACGCGAGCACCTGTCGAGAGTTTGATTTTACTTAAACGTGCATTATATCAACATTTGTCATCCTCATACCTGTATCTTTGTATTATTCTATGACAATTTTATTTAATTGTACATCTGTTATCTACCACGATGCAATAAAGCATCATACATTTCTGTATATTCCACATTAACTACTTCAAAATTATCTCATTTATATGTAAAATAAATCTAAAAGAAAAATGGAAATAAATTTTCCGACTGGAGAAAAGATACGATCATAAATCTTTCTGTATAAATTTGTCTACATTTGTCTCATAAATATTTATGTATTTTTATGTACAATATATCTCTAATGACCATGCATGCATAATTGGAAATGTGAATTTTTGAACTTATTAATTTTTCAGTTCTTCAACGACTCACTGACAGTCATGTAATTATTTTAGTCAATGACAATAATCATCTTTCTTGGAAGACATTCGTATTTGTCTGAATACAATCCATTGTTATTTACTCCCTTCTTCATATTCGCTTTTGTGGAAATAAATAAATGCAAAGGGTGATATCCAACAACACGGAATAGGATCGAATTCATCCTCCCTTTTTTATCCCACCGTAAAAAAAAACTGAATTTTATTCGTAACATTGTATAAATATTAGATGTTATAGATTCACAAATTTTTCACAGACATCCAACAGAATTGTGATGAAATAAAAAAAAATGCCATTTCATATCTATTATTATCACCCTTTCGCTCTTCTGTTTGTTAATTTTTTATTTTATTAATAAACCTGCTCGTTCGTGATCAACTCGAAAAATTCAATTTAAAAAATCCCCACAGCGACACTCATTCATCCAAAAATAAATATTATTGTGGCAAATGAAAATATTTCCGTGGTTGATATTGTTCAAATGGTGAAAATCTAAAAATAAATGAGCAGAGTGTGGCGCTTTGCAATGAAAAAGAGAAATAAAAGAGAACGAAAAAAAAAAAAATAATAAAATAAAAATGAAATAATAAGAGAAGAGAGAAAGTGTCTTATTTTCGCCACGTGTTCACCACCTCTATCCAATGGCCTTTTTACATACCCTCTTGCCCTTTCTGCATCCCTCAAGCATTCATCACTCTCACTGCACATTTTCTTCTCTCTTCTTCTACTTTCATATACACACACTTATCGTCACCACAACTGGTTCACTATACCTCTCAGCATGGTTGTTACGGCGCTCGTCGCGTTCAACACACTCGTGATCTAATCTCTTGCTCTCGCGCTTTTACACTCTATATACTTCTCTCCGTGCTCGCCCTCATTTCAGCATCGTAAATGCGAACATTCCGCTTCTTCCATATAAACATAGACACAAATGTTTATGTATATACATATGGAGTATTTCCATGGCGTATGGTATATAACGTTCATGTATAAATGACACATACGCATCACTGAATCAACAAAAGTCCTATCAATAACTATACCCTCCCATTTTCTCCACACTCACACACATGCGAAATGCAGTATCGTAATAAAAATAAATTGACATCCAGTAAAAGTTTTCATGAATAGAAAAATGAAATTTGTATGAATATATATGAGATGAAATAAAAAAAAAATGGAGAAAAAAAATTTTTTTTAAAGCTTCACTGTATGAGTTGAAAGTGTTGCACGATGAATGATACACACTCACACATATGTATTTATGTAGATATTTCGTATGTATAAATTTAGATGTAAAA
Organism: Meteorus sp. PSUC_FEM 10030008; assembly: GCA_018881525.1. Classification (NCBI taxonomy): domain Eukaryota; kingdom Metazoa; phylum Arthropoda; class Insecta; order Hymenoptera; family Braconidae; genus Meteorus; species Meteorus sp. PSUC_FEM 10030008. The sequence continues at coordinate 6,331 of JABMBR010005369.1, forward strand.
AGCACCATAATTATAAATGCGAACGTCATGAAAAAATTCAAACCATCTGCGATGTATTTCCTGATTGTTTTTTTTATATTTACATTGTAAAATTTATTCATTGTTCGACGTGACGATATTTTGTATTTTTATATTTACTAAACTGAGTTCGTATTCCTCGACTGATTCTGTATAAAGAGTTGAAAGCTCTTTGAATTTATATATTCGTGTTACTTATTTTATAGTATATTGCAGGATTAAACGAGCAGTTAATGACGCCACTCCATATGCGGATTACATAGTTCATATGTACGTATGTATCGTGTATGTACATAGATACGAATTAGCATAGTAAAGCCAAATGGATTTTGTGTTGATAATGGTCCTGAAGCTATATAATCTCAATTGAACTGCCTCTACGCACGTTACCTAAAAGATTTCCACATCTATTTCAATATTATACGAACATGAAGAGAAAATATTGTCATTGATTCCATGAAATCATTCGCATTTCATGTAAAATAATACGAAATTCACCATCGCAATTGCATAATCCATTTACGAACAATTTCCCATTGCATATCAATACGTTTGTTCTGATCAAAGACCATTTTTTAAATACATCAAATGCTTTACATCACAGTTAGTTTAATACTCTGAGCTATAAATTGATAGAAATAGTTTTTCATATGTTTCATGGTAGCATATGCGTCTATAGTTCCAACTATTTGTTATGTTTATAATGCACATTCACGTTGTAGTTTTAGCACTTATATATTATGCGTCATAACTTCATGTCATAACGTGACACGAGAATACTTGAATGGTTAATACTAATTTCGTCGTTTCCGCACGTGCAGCATTTACCTGCTCTTATCGTCAATGAGAATTATGTACCCGTCCATACATGTGCAAACAGAAACATTGATAATCCATATTGTAGTTACATGGATAGATGTATGTACACTGGATATCCTGACATTTACATAAATATATATTCAATGTGAATATGTATTTGCTGTATTCACTACAACAAAGTGATACAGGATATTTACAGTTGATTATTAACAAGTCTTAACTATGATTGATAATTTATCTCATTCATTATTGATCAAATTATAATTCACCGTTGCAATCAATTGATGTCATGATTATTTCATATAATTGTTATTGATTAATTATTTATTGCCATAATTTGTGGAAATTGTTGGGGTATTGTTGAATTAAGATAAAATTGTGATTGAATAGGAACTGCGTAATGCGATTTTAAATTTTAACCAGTAATGGTTTTAAATCATCTCACTACTTGAGAATAACTTTACAGAGAATAAAAGTAATTGTGGCTAATTTGTAGCGGGTTTTAACCTGGAAATGTTAATAAGAAAGTTTTTTTTTTTTTTTTCTTGTGGCTAGAGATGAATTCAGAGTTTGAAGTAGAGAAGAAATGTTGGATATTATGTAGAGAGTGAAGTTGGATAAATTAGTGGAGAATGTTTGAAAATGATAAGATCGGGTGGAAAGTATTTCAACAGTTACTGATAAAATAATGTGTGGTCTAGTTTTTAATATTTAATTTATTATTTATTCATTTCTTCATTCATGTCCATTTCATCACCTTCATCACCATCCAAAATTTATCTTCACGTTTTCATCGTTGGAGTGATCTCTCTGTAAATCTCTATCAAATATTTATGTGCTACCTCCAACGATGAAATGTGAATTAACATCATTATAACATTTGCATTCATTTAAAACTTTAAACTAAAGTTTAAGACTAAGGTTATCATTATCAATTTCATCAAGTTGAGTCGATTTTGCCATCGCCAATGGTGCAGATCCAGGGATTCGATGACACATAAACCACGAGAAAGAAATCCATTCAACAATTTTCCATTCTCATTTTCAATTTGCTTGAATGATCGCACCTCTCACTTCAAATCAGAAAAAAAAGAAATGCGACATCATTATTGTCAATGATCCTAACATACATGCTCGAAATTATTCAATTGGAATAGAAAAAAATCCGCTTCAAAGAATCACATGAGAAATAATTGCTTACTATCTGCTATGAAAATCTATCGATTTCATATTTCATTGTACTATGATATTGCTCGTGCGTGAATAATCACCATCCCATTTTAATTAATGCTCTCAACGGATATGAGGATTATTATTACAATAATTACCACGATGATGCGCATGGCGACAAGGTCTTGATGTCATCATTTTTTTTTCAATTCTATCATGAAACATATTCTGTTGGATTTTAATATCAGCATATGACACAGATTTAGTTTGCTTGTTAATGCCTAACAGCATTATGAAACATCCATCGCACTGGAGTGAAACGAAATGGATAATGGTTGTGTCTGATTGCAAATGTACAGGGGAGAAATTCCAAATCTAGAGCACGAATTATAATCAATAACGTCGATGTATACGAGAAAATGTAATGGCATTATCAATAGCAAGTTGATTGTACCATGATCACACATAACAACAGTTGATGTAGACAACATGATAGAAAAAATTTACAGCCTTTACATTTGCTGACGTTTGTATATCTCTGTTACATCTCACCATATTCTTTTGAACTTTTGCATCGGATATCTCTTCAAATATGTCTTGGAATTCTTTCGATATATTGTTATGTGATACCATCAAATTTGAATCAGAAGAAGTCTGACTGAGTTTGATTTCAAAGTCTACAAAATAAAGTAGAGTAACTTCAGATACCTGAGTAACATTTAGAATCGACGAACAAGAATATCGATGGATTCTGGATAAATTTCACTCCGGTACTCATCTTCCTACTCCTTTTTAATTTGTGATTAATAATTTGTGGGAATTTATTGCTGAAGATGGGAAGCTTACGTACTTTGAGTATCTCGTGGATGCAAGTTACTCACTTTGTCTTATATTGAACTTCATATATTAGACATCCTGCAGAAATGGGAATTTTTAATGCGATATTTACACCAAGGGAAATCCAGGATGAAGAATTGTTAAATAGTTGTCGTCGTATTACACAAAAGTTCGTGGGGTGTTCTAAGAACGCTTGAATTTTTTTTGATCTTCTTGAAATGCTGGATCCGTTTCCAATGGGTCCCTGAGGTTCAATGGTCTCCTCACTTTCAAGTAGAGCCTGGAGATGGAATCACGTTCTCTACTGGTTTTTGATATATAAAAAGATTCTGTGGACCTCCATGCTCACATTGAATAAATCCATCAATCTTCGCAGTCAACAGATCACACCGTTTGTCTCCGTTATTTTACATCTGACAGAAAATATTTTCATTCAATTCATTACCATTTTTGACTAGTCAAATAGTTGATGATGCGAATGGATCAAAATTTTTTTTCTTACCTCCAGCGATATCGACGACCAATCCAAATGATCAAGATATGGGAAACAATAAATTTTGATTTTCTTCTACAAAAACGAATCAGTTTCAACCAGACTTCAAACAAATGTTGATTAATTTACATTAACTCCGTATCAACATTGACTCGTCAATAATGTGAACAAGCAATTACAATCACTGCGAAAAGTCAACACCAACTAATCGAAATGAACTGTCACAAATGGTCAAACTAAATTGAAATCTCGAAGTTTCACTACTTAACAAAAAGACAGAATTACATTCTCGATTTTGATTTCTTTGCAATAATTAAATTTGAAACATTATCATACTAAAAACCGTAATTTTACAAATTATTTTCCCTCATTGAATAAAATTTCATTATACGTAGCACCACCATTTCCTACAGGCACAAAAACTGTCATAAAAATGTTCATCATTATCAAACTCTCAACTCAATGGCTTTGTAATCAACAGCCCACTCGAAAAGAAAATCTGCGCCACCCCCATATACATTCATGTACAAAAGAGTCATTACATATATTATTGTGAATCCCCGTGGTCCAATCAACCACCATTAAATTCATTGGGTGTTGTCTTCCACAATTATTTTCAAAATGCGCAGGTGCCTGAGAAAGTGAGAAAAAGAGGAAGAGACGAAATGAAGCTATTAGTATTGATATCACGTTTGCCTACGTGTCGGACAGATCGAACCACACATATGTAAACTCACACACATACAGATGTACATATAGAAACTCGTCTTGAAACTCTGCCATTCTGCATCATCGGAATCGAATATAGAAAGAGACTTTGACTGTAAAACAAATGTCCAGTTGGTGTGATTTTTTCAAATATATGGACGAATCTCAATTCTCTTCCGCTTCTTCTGATTTTACGAAGAACACCATTGGGAGGTTGGCAGACATGATAAATTTATGATGAATATATATGGTGAAAAAAATTAAATTGTTTTATCAAAGTTGTTTGGTTGCGAACTTATTCATATGCAATTGTGTTTATGATGAATAAAGTTCTTCACAAAGTTTGGACAATAGAATAATAATCAGCTTCATTCCAGGTATAAATCAATGAAAAGTCAGTGATGAACATGATATTTGTGAAGATTTTCATTCTATTCATTGAAGAGTTCCCACTGTGATATTACATTGATGTTATGTGAGTACTTGTGAGGGATGAGAAACATGACTGCTTTATTGTAGTGCATAGAATGAAGGGAGTTGGCTGGAATGGAATTCATGAGTGGAGATAATAGAGATGAGAAAATTTGAAATTTGTTGCATCAAAAGAAGATTTGTTTTTCGTTAATTGGTGTCATATTTTTCAGTTCATTCTGATATCTCACGTGAGTGTTTGAGCAAATCAAAAATCTGATTGGGAATATTTCTCTATCAATTCATTCGTATAGGGAGATGTTTTTCTTTATTTTCTTGATATCATACAGATGCAACGATTCGAATTATTGATGAGAAAAAAATATAAAAAAATTATTTACATTCTCGATTTCTCATTCATTTTTCACAGCACAACGATTGGATTAATCACAACTCGATAATCAGTCTCCTATCCAATACGACCTCCACCATGGAATTTTTTACTTTCGTGTCCATATTTATTTTCTCCTGTTCGGTGACCTGTTATTGAAGTTATAATCCCCATTTAATAACATAAAATGTCTTCACTATTCTTTCGTATATAACTGGATACAACTCTATGACATTTTATTCGAGTAACAGTCATATCAATTCTGGCAAAAGCAACTGTGACTGTAATCGTCACGAGAACTCATGTAAATTCAAAATATCAATACAGTAAAAGTTGCAAACGACAATTGCACTTTTACCAAACTTTCAAAACCTTTACTGAAATGAAATGTCATCTCAAGAGTTACCTACACACTTACGTTAGAATTCCAAGAAATTTTTCTCTGAGGAAAGTGTGAAAATAAATTGAATCATCTGATATTGTTTTTCCACATTAGCTGCATCCTTTAATGATGAACTCACTTGCAACTGTAACTCAATAAAAAAACTTTCAGGTACAAATGGTCGGGAATAAATTCATGTCATTCATAGAAATATTATTTTCATTTTTCCTTCAGCTTTTTAACTGAGCAACATATGAATTTTATTAGTAAACATACAAATTCCATTTTTTTTATAGCTGTTGTTACGTCTTTATTTTTTTGCACAGTATATAGGTAGGGTACGATAATTAACTTGACTACAAGTATGAATAATTAAGAAGTTTGTGTAGTGTGAAACTACCATGACTTTACGGTAGAAACGAAATACAATGCTACCATGTGTAATATGTTCACTTCTCTGACAAATCTCAGTATAGCTCTCATTCCTACACACACATATGTACATATACATCCACACAACCCTCGAGACATAACGTTTTACAACGCAAGTTATATAGCCCGTCGTGGTCGTTGTCGTGAGTTTCCATTTCCGGGTAAAACACAAAAATTTTTTCTGCATTGGACATTTTCAAGCTGTAATATCCAACAGTGATTTACTATATATGAGCGTTGAATTTCTTTTTTTTTTCTTCTTTGTTCTTCCACTTTATAAATATAAAATGCGAAGTGAGCTATAGACGGTAAAAATTTCGTACACGTCCTGACCATTTTGCAGTTACGACCAAATGAAATTATTCAACAGCCGTTTAAAATCAACGGGACAAAAAAACAGTGAGTGAGGAAAAAAAAAATAACGAAACACTAATAGTTATTCTTTGTAAATGTATCTGGAATGGTGGTATAGTTACAAACAGTCGTCATTGTGCTACAACTGATTTGGTAGAAGAGATGAAAAAAAAAAGTAGCGAGGAAAAAAAAGAATAAAAAATAAATAAACTTTGTATTCATTTAGAAAGTCAGACATGTTTCAAGTGCCAACGGCTGATCCCTTCATCTCGATGTGTAACCACCAACGCCGCCACTCACTTTCCAGTAAAAACAATAAATGCACTATTTTCACATTTACATATGAGTATAAATATGAATACGCAGTGGCCTGTCATCAAACAATGAATTACTGTGTCAACTAAAATTGTACATTATTTTTTACACACAAAAAAAAAATTATTATTTCAATTATCGTTTTTCCATTTGTAATACATGATTTATAAAAATGATATAAAACATGTGGTACTTGATTTTCTACGGTGACATATGGCGGTAAAAGTGGATGGACACACTTCAACCCAATGGGTGATATTGGCTCCACTCACCCTGCAAAAACAACGTGGTTTTAGTAGGTATAAATGAACGATCCAGCACATACGCACCAGGCATTCTCAGCGGGACATTTGGAAAAAAAGAGAGAGGGAAACAAAAAATGAAGTGAGAGAACGACCCAAACGCATTTACACACGTTTGTAGAATACCATTGTCAAGCACGGATGACGAGCATATGTTTCCCATAGCTCTCTCCATTCATTCTTTCTCTCTGTTCCTCTTCAACCCCGTTCCACGTATATAGCTGAGAAACACATTGCTACAATCTGCGACGCGGAACGGGACATTAGTTTACCAGTTGACCATGGTGAGGACCTGTACCACCACCGTTGGTCACATCGATGATATATCGTTTGGTATATTGTACGAAACCAAAACGCACCACGAAATGATATTCACTACAGATAAATTAATATGCATTGTTTATCAATATTGTAGTAATATTATTAATTGAATTAATGATGCGAATATTATTATCATAATAATCAGTGATTTTCAATGCAACGAATAACCAACATATTTTATGAAATTGTTACTAATGACTGATAATATCAATGATTGATAAATTCAACGTTACAAATAATGAAATTTAATTGTAATGAGAAGTCAGATGTGCATGAATTAATCATCATTGGATAAATAATAATGAATTCCATCCAAATTTGAGATATTTTTATTTCAATTCTATCAGAGGGGAAAATTCTTCATCAAATTGATGAAAATTTTGTTTAAAATTCATTGTTAATAAATTTAGAGTATGTAAATACGAATGCTGCTTGTTTTGGTGGTTGGTTCTATTGGCTTTAATTCTTTATTTAGAAACTGTTCCATAATAATGAAAAATAGTGCTGATATCAATATTAATAATCGATGATGAATGCTGATTGATGAATTGAAAACCAATCATTCATAGAAGAATACGGTAATAACGTGGAATTAAAAAATTGTTATATTGTTAATATTTTTCACATTATTAGCATCATTATCGTTATTATAAGTTGTTCAATACCTGTAACAATCGATGAGAAGTATTAGAAAAGATTAAAAGTATATGACCTCATTTTCCAATTTTTTCTCTCAATTTTTTTCTATAATGTCAATGCACGCGCAATTCAGCTCGCTTTTGTACTTATCTCATTTTTCAAATGGCTATTTATTCTGTAGCTTATTGACTTGTCTCACACCCCCAAAGTCTTTACCAAGTGCGCAAGCGTTAATGTCAAAAAGGATACGACTATGAGTGAGGAAGAGGTTGAAAAAGGGTGAGGAAGTGGAGAAAGCGACGGCGATATGCGAAACACCGACGCCGCCTTGTGCAGAACAGAGTTGAGAGAGTTTTTACGGTTTTGTTTTATCTCTCACTGGCTCACACGCTCTCTCACCTTTGTCCTCCTCTCTCGCTTATTTTTCCTTTTTTTATGGGGTATAGAGCTCTTTTACGATTCATCAAACTATAGTGAAGCAGACACACACAACATCGAAAGAAATCTGGCGACATAACGTTTGCACTCAAAACTCACGTTCACTATCTTCCCACTTCGTCTCAATCATTCTGTCTCTTTTACCCTGGTTCGCCCTCTATTTTTAAACATCCCTGTCGCAAGATGAAATTCGAGGCCGCGCATGAAAACCACTAACTCACATACGACATCTGCTCTTTTCGAATCATGTAAAGATAGTTATGTCTATATATCCATTTCTATTCGCTTCACTACTCTCTTCACCACTTAAATTTAATCTCACTTTCATCTTCCATATTACTTTCCGCACTTTTAATTTTTAATCATCATCTCAACTATTTAAAATAAAATAAACAACAAGTACCAATATTAAATATTTCATCATCTAAAAATATATCCTGAATTATTTTTTTCATTTTGTTTGTACACATCATCATTCATATGATTCATCTCTTTTTTCATTTCAGTTTTATATTCATCCCTTTCATTTTCTCTTTTCCATAAAAAAAAAAAAGTATCAGACGTATAAATAATGGAACCAATATTGTAACTTTTCACATTGACCGCCATTATTTCACGTGATATTTTACTTTATAACAATGCGAATGGGTTGAATCGAGAATACGTACGAATAATAAATACACAAATAAACATTAATGAATCCTTGATGCAATAAATTATCCAAATGTATATCTTCGTGTATGCCCAGAGGGTTACCACAATGTTCCTACATCCATACGTCACATATGAGAATAAACAGTGAATAAAAATTCATATATAGACACGTTTTTAAATTAGTAATAATAAAATTCACATCACGAATAATAATGCAACAATTTTGCATACAATTAATTCATATTAATGAATACATCCGGTCAAATGAAATCGATGTTGTGTGGTCATTCCACAACTGCGTCGGCAAGATGAATGGTTTTCACCACCTCATATATATCATGTTAACGAGTCAATCGTATCGTGGGACTGTTTGCACACGCGTTATATCTGACTCACACGTCTATATGCATAAATGCATTGTACAGTATGACTCGTCCGAGTGGTATACACACGTCAAGGGCGAAGGGATGACTGCATATATAGCTCATGAATTATTCACGATTGAGACACCAAGCCCCCGATCATATATGTATGTATGTGTACACATAATAGACAGGGAAATTCCTCGTTGAAGACCATACGTGATGACATTTATATTCAGAATATATTTACTGGTAATCGTCACATTTTTCCCATTTTCATCAACAATTTTTTCATAGTTTAGTTCCACATTGTGAATCATAATAAAGAGAAAGGGAGAGAAAAATGTTTGAACATACACAAATTGTTTGAACAAGGTGGTGGAATAGGTCAATCGAAACGACCGCATCATCATGATAAGAAAAATTGGAAAAGCGAAGCCAGAAAAGAGGAAGAAAAATGAAGAATGATGAAAAAAAAATGAATGTATATATATATATCGTGCAATCGCGGAGGATGTTCTTCCTCGTCTATTTTATTTTTTATATCTCCTAACTTTTTGTTTTTGTTTTTAGCTTGTTCGGTTTTTCATCTACTTCCACTCAGTATTTCCGGTTTGAGTTTTACGTGTCGCACATGGCCCGCTGCTTGAACACCCTTGATGATGCATATTGGAAGCCATACAAGATTATATAAATGTAATATATCAAATGAAATATTGGAGTTTTATTATTGTACATTTGTATAAATTATTTGAAATA
>JABMBR010005370.1:0-16134 GCA_018881525.1 Meteorus sp. PSUC_FEM 10030008
ATATATATATATATACATTTCGAAAACTACCCGAACACTACACTCCTTCTTCCCCTCATTTATTTATATATTCATTTTACATTTATGCCAACACGTTTTGGTTTAAAGTCTCTACCCATGAAATTTTTACTTTCCGTGGTGTATTTTATTCACCAGTGTAGTAGAATATATTTCAGTAAATGAATATTTTTTTTTGTTTATTGAATTTTCATGAAGTTTTACGTGGCTTCAGTAAATTAAATCGATGACATGGTGCGTAATTTATTAGTGAGAGATCGCGATGAATAAATAAATTGTCAATGTGGAGAATAAGGGACGAATTTTGAAGACTTTTGGAATCGTGAGAAATTATTCAAACTTTTGATGATTTCGTCTGAATGATGAGATTTATTTTTTCAGTGAATGATTATAGGGAGAAATATTATTGAATTTCAACTTTCATTCTAATATATGAGCGAGATTTTGTAGTAAAATTTATGACACAAACGTGGGTATAAACGAAAGACAATTTGAAATACCTAAAAATATAATTTACTGCATGGTAAATTTTATTATGCACGTGTTGATTCTACCCTATGCACATATTAATTCTCGGTCATAAATAAAATGAGAATTAAAGTTCGTACGACAAAATTTATTATGCATTATGATATATTTTTCTTAAGAGTTTATTCCAGATTTTTTTTCAATCATTGCAACTTCTTTTAACAATTTTCCCATGAAATTCTCTGTTGATAAAATAAACAGTCTAAATATATTTTGATCTTCACAGATTCTCAACAGTCATCAAACTGAATTTCGTTCTTCAATTGATTCACCATCGCACGTTGCGATATGATATTAATGATAGCAAGTGATAATTATTCATCAATACACTTCAACAACTCCAACATGAAGAGTTGAAATTTTCAAAGAAAATGGCAACGCAATGAAATAGAGCTCATACATATTACGAACTCCACTACGCCATCAACGAAACCTATATTTCTATCAATCTGCATAAAAAAATATTATTCAAATTAAACAAATGCATAAATAATTCTTGAACAAGATAAATATTTCTAATATTGAATTTTTTCCTGCTTACCAACCCAATCAGTCATTCCTCATTTCATTTTCCCACACAATAATTCACCGTTGCATTTTTATTTCCAATTATCCTCAATCAATAAGATAATTTACACAATTGTCGTATTGAAAATTTCTTGAAGAAATTTTCTTTGTATATAGCGTAGAGATTGAAACAGTCACGGATGTACATACAACATACCATGACAGAGTGGTATACAAGAGAGCTAAAGCGAGATGGAGAATTGTTGTGAGTCCCAACGTCCCGCCACTGCTCGATCTTTCTTGAGGCCCATGGACTCAGCGCGCCGAGCGTTGGCCTCGAATAACTGTGCGCGCGCGCTTTGCCAGCGCTACGTACATTCCGGTGCGCACTGCAACGCGCCATACAGTCGTTGAGTTCATTATTTTACGAGTTATTCCGCGCGTCGTTGAACAAAACAACACATATACATTTCATTTATATTTTATTTTTCTCATCCTTTTTGCATATGCGTCCATATTTTTCCCCCCTAGTCTGCATAAATATTATTCATAACTTTAAATATGCGCACCATCATTCGCATAAGCATCCCTCATCAACAATTACGTTGAAAATATAATAATATTCTTATTTATGCATGTGCCCACCATCTGTAAATAGTTACAGTACTTCATACCTGCATAGTGGAAAAATTTTGTGCAGTCCATTTGCCTACGTGGGTAAAAAATTTTTCATTCAAACGCAAAAGGCTTTATCTGAATCCACTCGAATCAATTCGATTTTCTATTTGACGCAGATTGCATTGGGTGACTGACTGACAGTTGCGTCATACACTTATCCGATTATCTTTAAATGAAAAACGTCTCATCAATACATCATGTACTATCAATTTCCACTGATCAATTGTACTTGCGCAATCGTCTCGATCCTTAGTTTCATATGAATGTTTTATTACCACGAATTCATTCACGTTACAAATATCGATATAAAACTCAAACATTTATAAATGTAGAGGGAAATTCCGTGTATAGCAGTGGTGAAAAATTTGTGGTTGATGTGTAGACCACCTTTCATTTATGGAGAGTGCAGATTTCTACAGAAAATTAGCAACTGCCCGTAGGCATGAATTTATTTGAAGAGGAATTGTTGTTAGTTACATATTCTGGCGCAAAGACTCATCACTTGATTCTCTGGACCTTCTCGACATACCTATATAGCATCACAGAGCCAAGTTGCTCTGGGTTTTGCCGACGCGCAAAAATAAGAAAATACCGAGAAGGTATCTCGGGAATGCTGCTGGGTAGGAGCGGCCTTTGGCAACCGCTGAACACAGGACCACGGCAGAGGATCATCCTCTCTTTTCCTTTCTGTCCCTTTCTGTCCCTCTTCATCTTATCATCCTCTGTATTCTTTTTCCTCATCTTTTTTTTCCTTTTACTGATCATTCTCCACTACGACATCATTTATATACTCAATGCTATGCTCCATCGTCGCGTCTCTTGCTATTGCATACCAGTTGTACTCTCTCACTTTTACGTAATCTCAATAATATTTATCCTTTATATATTGGAAAATGACTACTTTGTATTGATTATTATTATATTTATTGAAAATACTTTGTAATGTTTGTGGAAAGTTTATACGATGCAATGCAGCATCAGGAAATGACTTACTTGAATGATTACTTGAAGAAGGTTTGACGTCTTCGATTCAATTGATGGATTTGATGTTACCACAGCGAATTCCGACTAAATCCAAACTACACTGTGAATAGTGACTTCGGTCTCTCATTAATGAGAAATTGTGTGATATTCTCGTATCATTCGATTATCCAAATATTTCCAGAACATACGAATTTATTTGTGAAAACAAAAATATTTTCTGTCAGATAACATGACCAACTCAATCAATGTATACACATTGCTTGCATTCTCACTGTGATATGACCTCAATAATATTTATACTTCTCATATTAAAAGATAATTATCAAATATTGAAGTAAAATTGAACGATCTTGGTGAAGAAAAATAGTTGAAATGTTCCAAATGTATATCTATAAAAATATTTCAATATATTTATTGTTATGGAATTATGTTCTAAATGTATTTTGTGGTGTGCCAAGCTGGTCTATTTATCCAAGCAAAAGAACGTTGCAGGTGTACAACATAGTCTCGAGAATCGAATGTTTATATATTATATGTGAATGTTTTTTGTGTATGTGTGTATGGTGGAATGTATGTGGATCCTGAGAAAGGCAAAGGCTTCGGTGAGTTGCACAGCGACCTTCTAAGGCCGCGACGAGTGGAGCAAACGCGAGCTACACACTCTATACATTCTATACTCTTTCCTCTTTTTCCTTGTGCAACTCTCCATCGAGAGTTGATATAGCCGACGACGACGTACATTCTCTCAATATATACACATAGTTGCAAGAAGGCCAACAGAGTCCATCGGCATCACTGCAGTCTCGTCTAACAGACATGAAAACAACAATTTTTTTCCCACTTTTCCACCTCACTTCTCTCTAATGTACACAATGATAAAAACACATTCCGCACTTTTCTCTTTGCCAACTTACATATTATATACAAAAATTATGTGAAAGTTTGATTATGATAATGATGATCTAGATAAATAATGAAGAAAAAACGTCTTGGAATATGTTCCAACGATACTTCAATTTTCATAGTGAATCTGATTTTCATACGTTCCTACATCGCTTACCAATTTTTTTCATCCGTTAACAGTTTGAATAGCTAATCTCTTAACAATAAACTTTACAACTTATCGTGATTCACAATTAATCGAATTGTTTAAGATTGTGAATAAAAAGATAATAATAACTGTGTGTAATCCAATTCAGTACGAACCAACGACCATCAATAAATTCCACAAACACTCGTACAAACTTGGCACTTCTCTTTATATAAAATTCTGTCGTCATTTATGTACAAAAATTTCATACACTTTGAATGGAGATTTTTACGTTGAATATCCTGATGTTTATATCTGTGTAAAAACAAATATTGGACAATCGAAAGAAAACATAATTTTATTTGATAAATACTTCATTCCCCCACGGTTGTTAATAATTCCAAGTTCGTTTTCACACGGATACATATAAAAGAAGAAATCACAATATTTCCCAAGTTATATTTAATATTCATATGTTATTTTTTTACACATCGGACGGTTCATATTTACACAGTTTATTTATACATATAGCACGGCGCGCACGTGCTGTGTGTTTAGCAATACTTGCATCAGCTCAAGTTTATCTTTCTGATGTTGGTGTATGTGTGTAGAAAGAGCAACTAAAACGAATAAAAAGAGGGGAAAAATTCGATTTCGCATACCAGTGCAGTATTTTTCACCTCCTTTCACCCCATCAGCTTAACTTTCCTCTTTCCGCTTTCACCTCGACACTCGCACAACGTTATATATGTGTATATGTACTCTGTGAATGCATTATTCCGCTGATCAGTGAGCCAAATACAAATACAGCTTTGACTTTTTCACTGTCCAAAGAGTAACACGAAAATTCTACTTATTTACTCATAGTCGATTCGTCGTGAATTTCAAAAAGCCTTTTCGACGCTTCAAACGGTTGTTCTATTTACCATTTTTGCATATATATCTATGTATACGTCTGTGCGTATATAAAATCAATAAAGTTAAGTCTGAACATTCTGAGTCTTTAGTTAACCTTCCGAAGGTTATGTCTTGGTTCAAACCTTTTGATCCTTGTCAGAATTGAAAGGTCTCTCGGATATATTCGCAGGGGTATACGAAAATTCGAGAAAATTCCAAGAGAATGGCTGCCAGTATGTATCAGAAGAGGCATAAACAAACGCTGAAAATTATAATTGTCAATCTGAAAAGTCAGACGTCGTTGGTATGTTCGTGACCGACTGACCCGCGACCAAATGAATTCGGAGATAACAATTTCGACATGAGATTTATCCACACTCCTCCCACTTCCTACACGATTGGCGACCATCCTGAGAGCAATAACGTATTTCCTTGGATTCTCGCATGCATTACAGGAGAGACGAAGAAGTCAAAAGGTGGTGAACAATATTATAAGCCGGGAGTTTGTGACAAAGGAACGCTCATCGATTAGCCAATGAAGGAGAGAAAGGTTGCAGTCATTTCCAAAAGAATAACATATAGATATCACGCAACTATCCAAGTTATAAATGTTACAGTACTTAATGAAAACAAAATGACAATTTGAAATGAATTAACAGTGGCTCTCCTTAACGATACGTGCGTTCCCTTTATCTTTCTATGGCCATTAACTTCCTACAATTTCACACTTCTGCATTATTACATTCATATCTTTGTCTACATCATTTTTGTTTCTCTGTTATGATTGTAATTGTTGAAAGAATGTAGAATTTGATTCATTAGTGGCCTGGCGCCAGATATCTAACAGTCCAGGTGCAATCGTCGCATCAGGGTAAGGTGACAATACAATGAAATGAGACGAAACAATTTTCGATATTGAGTTGACGACTGTCCGTGAATTATAATTTCTGAGACTGCAAACGTCCTAATGGATTTGTATCATACAGTCAATTTTATTATGAGTATCGTCTTCATGCACGTGAAATGCAGCATAACTCTGTGGCGCATTTTATAGATTAAAATGTGTTTTTTGATATTCCACTTGTTTTTGATTTTGTGTTTATACTCAAATGCTCATGGAGATGTCTTAAATAATTAAATCTAAAAAAAAAATTCGAAGGTATTTAGAAAATTTCACTTTGTGTATTTCCTGGAAAATCCTACGACGTTTTCATCCTCACGTCGAAGTTAATATTCAAATGAATATATTTTCTATTCATAATGGCACATTGTACATAAAATTTTTGAGCTTTCCCTAATTTTTCCCTCAAAATATGATGCCAACTCATTATGAAACGTTTCGAAATGTATTATGTTATGGTCTTTTGTTTTCGAGAATTGTGTTATCAGACATCCAAGTCCGAATTATATGAAAGATAAGAACAATACGACCTCAACTGGTGTCGAAAACACAAGCTTCACAGTTAAAAATGTTGTTTACCAAATTCCATATCTGGAAACAGCGCCATGGGCAATGTCATCCACCAATTGACGTCATTGCCATCATAAAATTTCCCAATTCAGTGATGATTTTAACTTGATACGACTTTGAAACTTGATCAATGACATGATAGATATGAAATCAAAATATTTCTGTTATTTTGTTACTCCTACAGAAGTTTTCATTAATTCTTCATTTGATTGTAAATATTGGTAAATAAATTTTGCAGTATTTTCATTCACCGTTGTACGTGCCACAATGCAGGTTGCGAAAGTTTTGTGGATAGGAGTTGTGCAGAGTTCGGATTTCAAGTGAGACAATTATTCATGGTGATTCGGCGGCATGCAACGTGCACTGCAATCATTTTCTACCATTAAAAGTCCATCAACTTATGTGACACGTAACCGTAAAATTCCTTCTATATTCACAAGTTTTTTGTGGAGAATAAATAATAATTATACAGTACTCGTTTGTACATTTGAACAGAAAAAATATTATTTTGGAATTGCTTCGTTATTTTGATGAAGTATTCAATGAAATTAAGTACACCGAAGTGATAATCGATGTGATAATATTAATGACCATCATGAGGGGGGGACTTGTTTATTCCATTAAATTTTTTCTAGATGAATCAGGATCATGATGAGTGTTTACAAATGAGGAACATCTGTTCAATGATACCGATCTGCCCTGCGAGAATAAATATTGAAACTTTCACCTGCCATTCAATTTCAATTTCAGTACCTTTCATTACTATCAATATTTATTTTTTTTCTTCCATCCAGGGTTTTTTTGCTTATCATCAAAGAATTTACATTTCAATTCTGCCTTTCTTTCCGGAATATTTTTTCTCAAATTTCGAATATTGACATTCATTGTGAAGAGGCGAAATTTGAACGTGAGACTAATAACAGAAAAAAAAATAAATTTTTTTCGTCTCACGCACGGAAATAGCGGATTGAGTATCTTCTTCACACTTAAATATTCATTAGTCAAATATAGTTGAATGGATAACAAAATCGAAACGTTAAAGTTACTTCACATAATAGTGCGCTCGACTAAGAATATCGATGACCAATCAGTTCGCAGAATACCAGTGTCAATGAAATGTCCACGAATTTTTTATGGGACGAGTAGATTAATGACGCAGGTTTCGCCAGGTCTTTTACTTTTCTGAAGGTCCAATAGAAAAATACCAATATCACCAGTTAACCCACAACACCACATGAATCCATATCAACTAATCATCAATTAGAATCGAATAAGTTATCAACACAAATAACTTTGACAATCAAGAAGAAATATTTTTCTGTCACAATCGTCCATCATGATTTCAATCATTCATGTCTGTCCACTCAATTAACCAATTCCAATCGTCCTCTATTCGATTCTACCGAAAAGTCATTCAATAATCGACCTCCCACAATCAAGACTGTTAATCGTTATATTACAACACCATGAAAACTCTATCAACAACAAAAACGCATATTTGCAAGTACCCTACTGCTTTTATTTTCTAACCCCTGATGCAAAAATGGTAAGAACGACCTTCGTATTCAAAAAAACTGCACAAACAAACAAGAAGAAGAAAAAGAAAAACATACCGAAACAAAAAAGCTGGGAGAAAAAAACGCAAACATATATAGCAAGAGCTTCCAGTTTTCCAATGACCATCTTTTTCGTTCACAGTTGCAACGTCGAGTTCACGGAACTTGTGGAAACATCTCCCACGGATTGGTTTACCGCGGTCCACTGCAACATCAGCAGCATCAACAGAGAGCGTTAAGGATAGTACGCGTGCGACTGTTGCTCCATACACAGCTCAACAATACATACATGTACATATCATATACATACAAATTCTCCAGACTTGTACAGCACTGGTGTGTCGAAGTGGAGTCCGAAACGGGACGAAGTGGAATGTACCCAATGAAAGAGGAGGAAAAGAATGAGAAAAGATGAACGATGAAGTTAGAGAGAAATGGAGAAGGTGAATGCGGATCCCGGAGTCAAGCCTTATACGAGGCGACAGTGGCAATAGCAGTTGGGACTGTGCTGCTGCTTCTAGCACTGCTGCTGCCGCTGCTGCTGCTGCTGCTTGCTGGTGCTCTCTGTATGCTGGACTTCATTCTCTCTCGCAGCTCTCCCCTCTTTGTCCCTCTTTGCCCCTCTTTACCTCTGTCTGCCTCTCCCAACGTTGGATAGTTGTGTGTGGGCCGGACCAGGGTCCGCGAGCCGGCCGCCAAAGCGTGAGAGAGGAATGCGAGATGCATAGCATGGTCGCGGCGACGTCGTTATACAGGCGCAAACATTGGGCCTCTTTGCTGCTCTCCAAAGCTACACACACTCTCCATGTATATAGATACATATGTATATCTATATTCTTATTCGTGCGCCTTCTTTTTTTCTCCTTTTACTCGATAACATTTATTATTTATTATTAATAATTTGAATTAATTGCCGTGTGTGGTGCGGTTGATATAGAGATGGTTGGCTATGGAGAATGGAAATTATACTGATCGGTCCACGTAACCATGTGTATATAAATATGTGTGCGTATGCATATATGATTGTATGTATGTATGTAGGGTCGCCTCTTTTTACTCCTCAATCGCCGTTCGATAAGATTGCGTCCGCCATAAATGTCCACGCGATATAGTTTATGAGGCATTCGGAGGTATATAAAGAGTACACACTGAAATCGTGCCCGAAGGCCACGCAAACGGCAACGGCAATGCGGCAGTGAGAGGAAAAATTGAAACAAAAAAAAATAGAAAAATGAGAATAAAAAAAATGTGGGCGTCATCGCACGCGCGTACGAAGCGCAGTCAAAGTTTGAATGTGTGAGAAATGAGATTAGTGTTATGGACTTTTGATATATGCATGGGTGATAGAGTATATTGTACTGCGGTAATATGCATCCTGACTTCAATTTTTTAACATAATCGTTACGGTTCATGATCATTGATGAAGAATTTTCGTGCGTTATTTCATAATTTTTTCCATGAAAGATAAAGATTCGTTAATGATTTTTATGCATCTCCAAATAAGTTTCGTACATTAAAAAGGATTGAATGCGGCGTTGGGTGACTTTCCAACGAATATATCATTCCATGCGATTCGAATGCGTCAGATTGTTTTTCAATTTACCACGGATTATCATTCCCGTATTTTTTTTTCATCATACGAAGATGTAATTTATAAATTAAATCTCATTGAAATATATGTTTAGTTGAATTCCTCAGAGATTAATTGTGAATCATCGGCGAAAAGATGTCATGAATGCTGCACTCGACAGATTCGGATCGAGTCTGGAGTGTTTACGAGGGCGCTGACCATCAAGACTTCACCCTCCCGGTCTTGTCGCAATGAGCATTAATAAACATAATTATAATCAAGAAAGCTGTCCTCATCGTTTAGATGATGATAATTCAATAGTAGAAGTTAACAAAGAAAGCAGAATTATGGTAGCAGGAGATTAAACAACATTCACGAAGTCAAGACATTCAATGGATGCTTCAATGATACGCAGGATAACTTTCATCAATCATTCAATTGATGGATGAATCTTTGTCAATGATTTGAGTACAACACATGTACGAACGATTTTGCATGAAATTAATTTACATCATTCATTCTTGTATATTGTCGATCCATTTCCTTTTGTTTCGCATCTTTATTATTATGAACTCCCCATTTATAATTCCCAGCTGAACATTATCTGTGGAATCGTAGTTCCTGTAATTTTTCCTGTACTACAAAGTAACATACACGTGAATTCTATGTGTCGGTTGACACGCGCGTGTGCACGCGTACATTGTAGACACCGGTTGCCTCGCGTGCATGCCGATGCGCCCAGTGTGGCGCGACCTAAAGACACAAACAACAAATGCCCATATAATGCGGCTGCAGCTACCACCACTACTATTACTATCGTCACCGTCAACGTTCCACACAAGCTTGACGATACGAGTTCATTGTATAAAGCCTTGATCTCACTCTGCACGTTTGAATTGCGCAGGGGTTCGTTAGCGCGGCTAATGACTATGCTGCGGTTGTTAGTGGATCACCATGAATTTTTATTTCCAATCCACTTCAGTTATTGTGCAGTTCACAGTCGTATTGACCATCGAGGCTACCCAATGTCCGTCATCTTCACAATAAACTCGAGCACGTACTTCAAGTGGTCTTGGTGGCGCGTAAATTTACAAACTCTTCAATTTATGACCAACTCTTGAGAATCCCTTTTTACATATATGCAACAACTCATCATTGTGAGTAAGGATTCGATAATTGGCAGAAAGATGCATCACTTGATTTATTGTTCGTTGAGATATTTTCATGCAACATGTGAAGATAGAGAAAAATCGAGTGGTTGATCATGGCAAAATAATCTTTTTTTTTTCATTATTAATTTGGAGTTGATAGTTGAAGACAATTTGCGATTTATTCGTTCATCAGTCCATATTAATTCAATCCAAGAGCGAAGACTTAGTGAGTTATTATGATGGGTGAATAATACATAGGGAATGTGGACACATTTTATTTTGTTATCTAGATGGGAAATATTGAAATTGTAAAGGGAATTGATTTGATATAAATAAATTCAAAGTTTTCGCACGACGCAAGTATTTTATTGAGAGCACAATACATGAATGTGCAATTTACGATTTCAGTAATTGAAAATTGTAGACGATATATATTATGTGAACGATTTATATTTCACTAGAGAATATGATCTAATGTAACTACATTTGATAGAATATCTCGAGGAAAAAGTGGTGATGAAATTTTCGAAAACTTTATTTTTATTTCTTTAATCATCTTAAATTATGTTCTATAATGGAAATGTGACTAAAATATCATATCGAAATTGGAAAATTTTTGAATTATACTGATTGGTTTCTGGTACTAGGTTCAATTCTTGAAGTAATGGTTGAAGTTTCAATAATTTGTGGCTGAAGTTTTTTCTCTCTTATTGAGTAATATGAATTGCAACTTTGTCGTATAGCGATTTGAGTATATAAATAAAATATATTTCGATTACTAATTCATAATTAGGAGAAAGTTATTTATCACGACTAAAGCTCTATGACATCTCATGTTATTTGATATTGTAGATTAACAGTTCATAGAGATATCTTCCCACATGTGACAAAAGTTTGGCATTCAAGTTTCTGTTGAATTGTATGTTATAAATTGAATGATGGAGGCACTTCATCAACATTGAAGTCTCTGCCAAAACTTGTGGCTTCAGAGATCGTCTATGAAAATTCATCAAGAAATAAAAATGAACAATTACCAGTATGTAAATTCTGCGGAATTTCCACTCGAAAATTTCGTATCAAACATTTGTAAAATGGAAGAACCAGTCGTTCTACCATCCAAAGTTCACATACTCAATTGTTTATCACGGTCGAGAGTTTTGATAAGAATGATCGAATGACTCGGAGAATTCCCCGTTTTCTGATACGGAAATCAACTATTTCGAGGAATCCTAAGCCTGATACAACAAAAACAAACATCATTCATTGCATCAATTGAATTACATTGAATTCATTCTCGTTCATTGAATAATTGCATGCAAAAAACAAAACAACAAAAAAATAAAAAACAAGTTCTAGAAAAATGCGACTGAATCAGCCATTTATTTTTCCTGTGTGCACATTGGAATATACATAATCGTACATTGGTGCATTTACACACTGGAAACCCAGCAATAACAATGGTCTTAGCCATTTATAGTAATTTTATTACACATACATACATTGCACTTGCGCACACTCGTGCAAATATCTTTCCCACGTTTGAGCCCACCCGACACGTGTCGCCTGACGATAAAGCAAATGACCGCGAATTCCTTCGGCTGCGCCCCACTCACCACGCGCGTGACGCTTCCTCCGACCATATAAACATAAACTCGAACGTGATAATAAAAAATGAACGTTGATGTTGTGATTACGCGAATCCTTTGAACCATTCGTAATTTCCGTGTTTCAGATGTAAACAATAATTAAATCACGTAAAATATCATTTTCATAGTGGATTACTCATCAATTTATTATTGAAATGTAAGCTCTGACGTAATGTTTCACTCCACTGATACAATTCGAGTAATTCGTCATGATCATTGCAAAACAATCTGCTACATGAAATTAGAACATCGGTTAAATTCATTCAAATCTTTCACTTTTCACCATCAATTCAATTATCCATTCCTGATTTTTCGTAAGTGTCAATTGACATCGCAATATAAGTAACAAAAAAAATGACTCCAGACGCATTTTCATGCCAACTTTACGAGAATGTTCATGGCATGTCGTTATTACAATATTACAAACGCAAAACTATACAATAGACCAATGAGAATATTTTCGATAAATATTAAAACATAAAATTGTTGATGTACATTACAGATTTTATTGAAATAGCTTTCGCGGACAGGCGAGAGCGATCGCGCAATGCTGAGAGAAGATATGACGCCGTTGAGAGAATGTGTGAGAGGAAGAGAAAGGACACGCGGTGCGAGGATGGCCTGGTAGTAGAGTGAATAGCACAGCGTTGAAGAATAAGAAGCAAAAGAGGACGCGCCGGTATATAGTTGGTATACTCGGCCGAGTGCGGAGGACATCGAACTGAAATGGCCTCTGGGAGCGCATTCCAGTATTCTACTCTCACTATCTCACTTCTTCACTTCTTATCTTTCGTCTCTTTCTTCCTCTTTATCCATCGTCTCGTTCGTTCTTCTCATACACGTCTCTCTATACATATACATCTGGATGCCACTCACTAACTCTATGGCTCTTTCTCTCTCTTCACTCTCCTTGTCTTCCCTCTTCCGGTCGCATCCTTTTATTATTTCGTTTTTGCATTCTTAAGTTTACGGTTGCATCGTGGCATCTCGGTATTCCCACTGACACACCCGATTGACTCGGTTCAAAACAAATTGTTATTAAATATATCATTTTCACGTGGAATATTAAAATTTTTTAACTTGTCGAAAGAATTATTTTCGAATGGAAAATCCGGTGATTTTTATTTTGTTTATTCTTCATACATTGCGGTCCGTCAATTGTGTCGTTTACTTTTGCAAGGATATTTGGGACATTAGAAGAGACTTGAGTTGTTGGAAATTAGTTGGAGGTATGATGGAGTGATGAAAGTTTCGAATGACTTGACTAGGTGTTCAGCACTGGAACTTCAAGAATGAAATGCTTTCGTGAATTCTATTGATTTGAAGAGCCACGTAACTTTTTTGCAACCCGAATTTTAATTAGATTTCTCAACCGACTGAATCTTTTATCTACTGTCCTCGTCATTTCTACCACAAATAAATTTTTCTTTCGAACCTTAGACGTTGCAGAAATTGAAAATTAAAATGTCAATTATGATAAATCGTTTCATTAAAATACCAGTTGGTAATCATTAGTGACAATTATCCATTAAATTTTATTTCATGGCGGGTAGTGAGGTTATTTACGCATATTTGTGGTTTTCAAGCTGAATAAATATTATTGTCATTCTTTTGCATTCCAGACTTTTTACTCGGAGACATTCCATCAAACAGACGAATTATACGATTTGATAAAAATAAAAATGATTGGAATGTGTTGGAAATTCAATTTTTTCGCTGATCTGTAATATTTATCACGCAGTGTACAATTCTCCATTTTTTCTCATAAAAACTAACCAACTACAAATATCCACAAGTTTTCATTAACCCGATACTTTCAATATGTATTTTTATTCAAACAAATGACTGCTTGATCTATTTTTTTATTTGCAAATACTTTTCGTTTGTGCCACTTTATGTATTTTGTACAAATATACTTGTGTGGGGACAAGGAAAAGAGCAATGAAATATTAACTTGTAAATATATATATACAAATATATATATTGTGAAAATGGTGTGTAAAAGAAAATATTACCGACGAGATATCCCTTGCGTGCACCTTACACACGCGCGACGTCAAATAACTTTTATTACTTAGACGGTTACGACCAAGTCGTTTACCACGCGCCAACCAGCAACCTTGGCACGTGGAGTTTACCAAAGAAGAGGATAGTACATATGTGCATATGTATATATAAATGTTTAAACACACACAGACACACATATGTATATGGGGCTATAGAAACTACGGAAGAAGAACATCGAACAATTGCCCGAGAAGCGAAATTGAACGCGTCGTGAGCGGAGAAACCAACACAGTCCCACGGTGTATTGAAAATGAAGAAAAAAAATGAAGAAAAAAAAACTTAATAATATGAACAAAACCATCATGTTATTTTTTTTTTCCAACTGTCAATGTCATTTTACTCAATTTCATAATAACATTTCCTTCATAATATTATGCAATTTTTGTTTATGTTTTTTTATTGTCAGTTCGCCTTGCACGAAATTTGTTTGAAGCGCACATATCAAATTTTATTTATCTCTCTGTGTTCATGTCTAATAACACGTGTCGACATTTACTTCGTGCGTCATTGATATGCCTATCAATATTTGTTGTGAACAAAACATGGATGGCCACTCGATCATGTTGATAATGTTAACAGAATATGATCATCATGAAAAATGATAATTGCCGCCTAAAACAGCTACTACGTATAGGGGAAGAAAGTGAAAGTAGCAAGGGAAAATTGTTATGGACGTTGGTGGAATGGCTATGAGAATCTTATATTTGTGCAATGCTGGAACTTTAGATGTGAAATGATACGTCGAATTTTTGAAAGGACCAATCTTCCACACTGGATAAGAAAACACAGAATCGTTATCACATGCATCGAAAAAAAAAAAAAATTTCCCATATTTTGTTCTCCAATTAGAATCCACGAAGTCATTATATACTTGAGAATAACTTTTCTAAATTTTAATCGGATTACAAAATGAACCTGTGAAAGCCCATGGATTACAGATTGCTTTGAGCAATCAATCCGGAATAGAAATGAATCGTAAGACGGTCACCCAAATGACAGGTGAAACAGTGCAGAACTTCGAGCAATTACAACAGTCCCACGCTGACAAGACGACTATTTCATTGACAGGATAAATTTGTGTCATACATTGAATGATATGTGTGTCACAATAGAAAAATAATCAGAAACGAATAGGAATGGTGTGTGAAGTGCAAGGTGCATACTTGAATTCTCTCACATTGTGTGTGATCGTCGTTGTTGTCGTTGGATTTCCAGTGGCAAACGCCGTGGAGTTAACGGATGTGCCGTTACGAGGCCGCATTCTTGAAAGCCACGCATGCGCGACGCGACACATTCCATTGTCTGTTACATTCTTGCGCCGCGGTATTAAGTGCGTTGCTCTCTTCTTGGTATTCTTAGCCGCGTATACTGCAAACGATAATTCCGTTTTTCGCGACATCTATTTCTATAATTATTTCCCATTTCCTATTCTCCATTTCCATATTAATAACAAACCAATGAACAATAAATGCCATGATTGATGAGGTCAACCCATAATGTAGAAAGACCGCCAATGACAAAGTGAACTACAGTTTAACTGAGAATGGAGGAGAAAAAATTTGAAAAGTATACAATGCGCTGTGTTTGACTCAGCCTCGACTTCATTGGGCGGAAAGTGACTCGTTGCGCGCATAATATGTTGTATATATTTTTGTGGTGCGAGTCGCCAAGTCTCGCGATCAGTGAGTCACATGTGTCTCGCCAAGTTGTATACATGCTTGGGAATTTAAAGAACCGTTAGATTGGCACACAGTACACTTCAATACTCTCATATAAAATGCAAACGGAGTTATTCCAAATTGCCTGATGACGCCAGCAAATTGTTTCTATTATTATTGTATTTATATGTCTGTGTGTATATAAAATGTCGATGCGCCACACTGGAGCGTACCTTTCTAAAGAATTGTCTGGCCCGAATTCCACTCGTTACGACCTTCCGCTGTGTATGCGCCTACTTGGGAAAGCTCCCTTGCTCTTGGCAGCGTTTGCGGAATTTCCACGTTAGTGTGGTCTTTATATATATATATATAT